>NMXM01000009.1:1257777-1473538 GCA_002851755.1 Verticillium zaregamsianum | reverse complement strand
CCCCCCCATCCGAGCGCCACTAACACGCTCCAGTGGGTTATACGGACTGATGCGATCCTGAGGGTCGCATGGAAGGCCACGCTGCCGCGCCGCCAAGCATGAAGCGTGCTCTCTACCGTGGGCTTTAGGACGTGAAGTCGCATTGCGGGGGGCTGATCGATGCCCCTTTGAGACGGCGTCTGCTCGACTGGTTCCATTTCGTGTCTGTCATTTCAGAATCCAGTCCCTGATGCCCCCTGTGTCGTTTCAAACATCCACCACAACCACCACTTCCTCCTCCTCGTCCTCCTTCTTCTCCGCGTTCTCCCTACCCCGTGGCCATAACCGGCTCGTACAGGTCGTCCCAGAACAGTTAGTCTTTCAGGACATCCGCAGGCCAGTTCAGTTCGTCCGGCTTGTCCTTGTCGATCCCGCCCCGGAGGCGGCTGTGGACTGCCGCTGCTGCCTTCCATCCAAAGAACCCCGTCATCTCCCAGTCGATCACCCCGGTGATCCGCCCACCCTGCACAATCAGATTCGACGTCGTCGCGTCGTTGTGCACGAGCCCGAGATCAGAGTCGTCCTGGTTGTCCGCGAAGAGGGTCCTGTGCACCTCCACCGCGTCCGGGTCCGGGTCCGGCACGACGTAGGATCGCGTCGAGCCTGGAGCGGGCTTGATCGCGTGCAGCTCCCTGATCATGTCGTGGCCCTGCTGCCGGAAGCTCGACTTCTCCTCCTGCGTGAGGTAGGGCCAGGCCACCCCCAGGGTCACACCGGGCAGCCCCTCCTGGATGAGGACGGGACGACCGTCGATCTGGAGCAGTTAGGGCGGCCGTCCGCGACGGGCCATGTATAAGCCTTCGGTGCTGGGGATGAAGAGGCGCTCCCTTATCTTGCCGGCAAAGTAGATTTGGGGAACGCTGATCTTCATCTCGGAGAGGATGGGCTTGGCTAGCTTGATCGCGGCCACCTCGTTTGCATCTGCCAGGGTGTCGTCCTGTGTGTAAGTGGTCCTCAGGTGCGACGACTTGACGATGACGCCGCCCAGGGCGAATACGTCGCGACCCCCGAACTCGTCCGGATAGATTCGCACGTCCGCGGTGCAGCGTGACACGGCGCCGTGCCAGTACAAGATGGATTCTGGCGTTGTCGAGCCTATGTGTTGTGACTCTGGCTGCAAATCATCCGCCTGCGGGCCGTACCTACCGTAGCAGGGAATGTCGGCATACAGATCAGTTCCCGGGATTCGTGACGGGTCAGTTTCATATGGATTCATGTTGGTGATGCTCTGTCTCTACTCTGTAATGGTCTACGAAGGGAGGGTTATCGATTTTGAATGCAACGCGACTGATGTAGGGAGAAATCAAAGTGCGTATGATCCGGTAAGGGGCGGTAATCGACCACTGTTGGGCGCGGCTCATGCAGGAGCTGCCAACATGCATTGCTAGCCTTGGGAAACAGCCTCGGATTGAACACCGAAGAGAGATCCAATACTGATGGAGCCTTGGCGCGAGCTGTCTGCTTTTATCGACGGCGAAGGCGCATGATCCTTGGAGTCGGGCCTCAGCAAATACATGTCTGGGTCATCCCCAGCTCAGAAACTTCATCCGATTTCGAACATTGTGAGGGCAACCCCGAGCCAGGGAAACGGTGACAGCTTTCCAACACGCAACAAGGAGAACTCGAGGGGATGAGGGGATATCAATGGCAACTTTGGACTGAACTCTGTCCATCGAGCAGTTAGAGGGGGCGATGAGGGCGCGAAACGTCACAAATTAACTTCAACAAGACAAATTCCATCACATATTGCTCCATATAGAGCACTTGGTCTATTTCCCGGACCCATGCCGTGTTAATGGAAATTGCGCAAGCACCCTTCGAGCTTCAAGCCAGAGTCATACCACTTCATGTGTTACAGATAGACTGCTCTGTAGGCTATGGCTCTGGTCTCTAGCAGGCTAGCTTTCTTAAACTAGAGTCAAGGCTCTGGCAAAATCAAGGCACTTGATAAGCCGAAGGAATTTGCTTCTCTCGAGTTCGGAGGCTGGAGATCTTGGCTCATTGGATCCCATCGCCTGTGTTTCGTGCCGATAGCAAGTCAGGACCGAATAGGTCTCGAAGCGCCATTCAATCATATGCTACTTCAAGCGAGCGTGAGCTCTTTTTCTCCCTTGTTTCCGTGTAGTCGTCGGGGACGGTGAAGACAGGCCATGGGGGTCGAGTGATCAATGCTGTGCAATTTTTCGTTTGAATTTGCCATGCGAAGTTGATGCCTACCGCCAGCCCAGGCATGGAACCCACGGCAGTTGGTGGGCCTCAGCCCAGGTGAAGCCCAATGCTTCGGCCTGTAAGCCATGACTGTAACACTGCGAGAGTGGTTCAATGCCGAGGCGATTGCGCTCGAGCTTCTGGCGGGCAGCGGAGTTTTGCTTCCGGAGACTAACATGGTACAAGCTGAGCGAATGGTCGCCATCGAATATCGGTGGTCGCTCGAAAGGATGTCAGGTTCCCCGCGATTGTCTCACGCGGGGACGACCACATGAGAAACCGGGGCTGAATCTGGTTCCACGGACTCCGTGGACCTGACGGATGTCCACAGGCTAGCTGCTAACAAAGGGAGGCCAGGGCGCACCATCAACGGGGTAGACCTGGGGCCCGTCGCGGCCTTGACATGTGTGGCGGGCTTTTGTCCAACAGGAGACCGAGACCCAAACACTAGACCCGGATGCCGTGGAGGCTTATGGTTTAGGGACGTTGAGCAAGCGCTGCCTAGGCGGGCGTTTAAAATGAAGAACACCCTATCCTTTGTTCTCGATTCGTGCTGGCGAGGAGCTCCAGGCGTTTGGTGACGATCAGCTAAACCAGATGAGATGCTGGTGCAAGATGAGGTCCCCGGCTGGTGGTGTGGCTCGACGATCACCCGGCTTCGGATCCGAAGCCTGTGTGTTGGACACGGCTGCGTTGACTCCCTCACGGATACCGGTCGTTTGCCGCCTCGATCTGCTGGAAGCTTGCGATATGCTTTGATCTAAAGTAGGTAATTGAAGCGGAGGATGGAAAGATCAAGATGGCAGCATTGGCGATATCGACATTGTGCAGTTCCACCCTGGCGGTGGCGGCGACGCTCACACTTGCGAGGGGCTTGGTGACAATGGTAGGCGCGTGCTTCGTTTCAGCCTATAGATACATACATCGCAGCGCAGCCACCGAGAAGGGGCCAGAACAGCTCCCCGCGAGGCAGCGCGCCATGAAAAGCCACTTGTTCTACATATGACGAGTGGGCGGCGAGCAACGCGGCTGGACCATGACTTTCAATATCCAATGAGTCGCCGTATCAACAAGGGGCTTGGCGAGCTATGCTGCCGGGCTTCTGAGGCTGATTTGGGAGAGTTGTAAAACCCAGGTGCTGTTCTTTCGGCTGCCTGCCGCCCAGAAGAGCCAACAAGACAGGAAACGGCCGGGAGCAGGCAGCCCCCTCTATTGTGCCCTAGCTGTTCATGCGACAGGAGCCATGACGTCGGATGGCACATGCAGGCCCGAGGTGAATTGTCCAGGCAGGAATGCCCCCCGTCCTGGTCTTGCCTCTAGAAGCAACAACAGAAGACAGCAGAAGTCTTACCTCAGCAGCTAGACCACGCCACAATGGCCCAGCGAAAGGGGTCTCCGTCACGCGCACCGTCTCATTGGACAACAGGGCGGCCTGGCATGAACGTGAGCGAGGCGCGAGGCGTGAGGCATGACCGGTGCACCGTGCTAGGCCTGGCTCCTCCTCCAAGTCGCCAGTCGTTACTGCCCCTAGGCCTGTGTGCTCATGATAAGTCCGGGAGAAACTTAATGGAACGTCCGTCCGTCCATCCCAGGTCCCCTCCCTGACATGACCAGATTTCTCCGCTTTCCATCTGCTCGTCCACGGTGTCCGTCTCGTCTGGGAAAAAGGGCCAGCTTTCCTCCCTTTCTCCTCCTCTTCCTTCGCACCCCTCCTCCATCCGCCTCCTGCGGCGCCTCTCGTCGACTCTTACCTGTTGCCGAAAGTGTGCGACCACGCCACGGACCCTGAGACCATTCAACCGCCAACCGGACCCCTCCCCTCCCCTCCTCCACCGAACGCCCACCCCCCCTAGTCTGACGCAATTGGGCCTGGATTGATCCCCTAGTCTCAGAGACATTCAGGGTGCACTGCAAGTCGTACCAACGCTCCCTCCCTGCTGCTCGACACCCTGCTTCCCATAGCAACCCGAGCCTTTGATCTTGACGCTCCACGACTCTGCAAGAAGACGCCTCCGAGGTGCCCTGACGCCACTGGCACCGCCATTTACTTCTTTTCGTTTCCTGCGGCAGCTCTGCACGCGCACCGTGTCGACCCCGATCCCGACAAGACGCCTGTCATTCCGTCACATCTCAGCGCCCACACGGCCTGGCAAGCAAGCCTGTATATGCGCAGAGGTGGAACCCAGGAACCATAACCACAGTTCTGGACCGCCAGAGGAGATCCATCTAGACCAGGGCATCGACTCCTCTCGGGTTCTGTCTGAGGCTCTGCGTCGCCGACCGACCTCAATCCCTTCCTGACATCACTTAGTCAGGCGAACCCACCGTCGACAGCCTGCAGCTGGTCTCCCTCAGTAGAGTCCCAGATTGCTTCACTTCTCCCCTCTCTCTTGTACGTCCCTTTTATTGCCCCTGTCATCGCTGTTGCCTGCCTCTGCACACTCTGCCTGCATCCCCCGAGCCCTCCCCTCCCGGTCGCGGCCATGGCCTACCATCGTCAAGGAACCCGCCAGACTCACAGGAGTTCAGAAGGCTCCGGCTTCCCCCCGCGATCCTCCTCGCGCCTTGACCGCGAAGCCGCCCACCGATCTGCCCCGGCCGCCTCTCCCTCGCGACCCGCCGCTGCGCCCCCCGTTGTCGATCTCGTCCTACCTCGTCCCAGAGACCGATCTGTCCTCGCCGCCGACGTCCCAGACAGCTATCGCGACTCTTTCATTTCCATTGTTGACGACCCGTTTTTCCAGCGCTTCGACGACCACGCCGAACACGACCTGCTGCCATCCGAATCGAACCCATCCTCCCCAGACGCGACCTCGACTCGCGATGACGACTCTGATGACCAGCGCTGGCCGCCACCACGAAGAGAGTCCTTAACTATCGGACATACACCTCATTGGGTACGCCGTGCTGGAAAGCGCATGCAGGTACACCGGCATGATTGGCGCTGACAGGCTACACAGCAACCAAACCCTGCCAACATGGATAGTCTCAACATAGCGTGCGTAGTCCTACACATACCTGTCCTCCCCTCCCCCATGCCGCCCGTTTGAAATGTCCATTGACACTGTTCGGATGACAGGATCATCGGTGCCACCGGCGTCGGCAAGTCTTCCTACGTCCAGCGCGTCCTCGGGCTCTCGCGCCCACCCATCTCCAATGCCTCCAGCGTTCGCCTCGTGGTCGACAACACGACCTTTGGCGTCACCCTGCTCGAACTCGATCTTGAATACTTCGACATGAGCCCAGCCCATCCCATCCAATGGCCGAAACAGATCAACGGTCATATTGTGCCCCGTGTCGACGGCGCACTGATACTCTATGATGTTACGAAGGGGGAAACCATGAAGGAGCTCCCCGAAACGATCGGTACAGAAGAATCAGATCATCATTGTAGTGGACCAAATGCTGACAAGGCCGTGCAGCTGCCCTGACCAAGGCCGGCCTCCCGGCAGTCCTTGTGGCCAACAAATGCGACCCTGGGAACGTACGCCAGGTGGACACGCAGCTCGTCGCCAATCACGACTACTTCAAGTCATGCGTTGCGACCTACAACCTTTCCTCCAACGCGCCCGAGAGGGCACGTGCCTGTCTGCACACGGTCGTCAAGGCGGCAGTCGCCAACCGCAAGGGTAAGATGCCGTCGTCTCACCGTATTAGCGACCTGAGACTGACTCGCAGGGCAGATCCCCAAGGGGCGGAGCCCGCAGCGTCGCGTCGGCGCGCGGCATCCACGGCCAATCTCGACACACTTGACGCATCCACCAATCGCCCCCTCAGCCAACAGAGCAAACACAGCCGCGCAAGCTCGGATCTCTCCCTGCTGCGTGGTGCTCCTATCGATCAGTACCGACCATCGTCGCGGAGTCCCCGACTTGGTGCTTTCAACAATGCCCAACCGGGCGCCGCAACCTTCGCCGCAGAGCCTTCTGGCGACGAGTTCAACCAATCCGTGTCGAGCATGCTTCGAACGCCTGGTATTCGACTAGATCGCGCACCTCACGATTCCTTCCTAGACATGGACGAGTCGGACGCCGAGTCACGG
Source organism: Verticillium zaregamsianum (assembly GCA_002851755.1). Taxonomy (NCBI): domain Eukaryota; kingdom Fungi; phylum Ascomycota; class Sordariomycetes; order Glomerellales; family Plectosphaerellaceae; genus Verticillium; species Verticillium zaregamsianum. The sequence goes on along the minus strand of NMXM01000009.1, from coordinate 1,467,249 downwards.
AGCAGCCCCGACGACATACCGATATTGCAGCGCAACGATGAGAATCTTTCCGACAAGCCCGTCAAGGCCGCTGCCGGCGTCTCCTTTGACGAGCTTGTGGATCGCCTCATCTCTCTGAAGATGTCGAGAGCAGATAACAACTTTCTAGAGGTTTTCCTGTGTCTGTACAGGAAGTTTGCTGCTCCGGGGGAGCTCTTCTCGTCCATATTGACGAGACTCGACCGCGTGAGGGATGACAAGACAGCACACTATCTGTCCAAGACAGCCACTCAGCTTCGAATCATCGAGGTGGTAGCACGGTGGGTGTCTCTGTACCCAGGGGATTTTGCCCGTCCGGCTACGAGGCGGAATCTGGAGGAGTTCATCCGACATCTCTCGACGGAACCCATCTTCTGCATCGCTGCCCGACAAATACGTCAACATCTTGAGTATAGTGTGGTGGAAGACGATGATACTGGGTGGGCCAAATCGGATGATGTGGCGGACAAGGCGGCTAGTCGGGTTCTCTCCAAGGAGGCAACGCGGTCCATGTCGGACATATCCGTCGGCGTGAGCAGCCTATATCTTGACGACGACAAGATGGGCGATGTCAGGCCGTCTGGAAGCTCGGACTTCTCGCAAGTGGACAGGGTCAACAGCTTCGTCTCCTTGCAGTCCTTTGACGAGTACGAGAGGGAAGCGGCCAGAATGGAGCCGACAGACGTGCTGCCGATGAACAAGTTCCGCTACCACATCTTCATGGACATTCCGGAAGACGACATCGCCGAAGAGATGACGCGGATTGACTGGGTCATGTTCTCGTCCATCCGCGTGCGGGACTTCGTCAGGCACGTCAGCTTGCCGATCGACCAGCGAGCCAAGTGCAAGAGCTTGAAGAACGTCAACCGCATGATCAACCACTTCAACCACGTGGCCAAGTGGGCGGCGAACCTTATCCTGCTGAGAGATAAGCCGAAGCACCGCGCGCAGATGCTAGAGAAGTTCATGGCCGTCGCCGGCAAACTGCGGCGCATGAATAACTACAGCGGTCTCGCGGCGGTGCTGGCTGGTATTAATGGCACGGCGGTCCATCGGTTGACACAGACATGGGCGTTAGTACCACCAGACAGGCAGCGGGCCTTTGCCAAGTTGGGCATCTTGATGGGCACGCAGAAGAGCCACTTCGCGTACAGATTGGCTTGGGAAAACTCGCCGCTACCTCGGATCCCCTATATTCCCTTGCACCGGCGAGACTTGGTGTCGGCCGAGGAAGGCAGCAAGACCTTTGTGGGCCCGGACAACGATCGAGTCAACTGGAAGAAGTTTGAGGTCTTGGGGGAGATTCTGCTTCCCATCATGAAGAGCCAGAGCACGGCATACCCAAACCTCACGAAGCTTGAATCGGCCCGGGAGCTCATCCTAGATTGTCGCATGCCTACAGACGAAGAGGTATGTTCGAACGTGTTTCTACCATACAACTCGCGACTTGCTAACATGTGCCGCAGGAGATCTACCAGCGCAGTGTGCAGGTAGAGAGCACGACAGGCGGACCATCGGACTTGTCGAAGAAGAAATTCCCCTGGTTCGCCAAATAGGGAAAGCCAACAGTGAGGGTATGACCTGATGATAGCTGCATAGATGTATTGGGTTAGCAGTGGCCAGGAAACGCATGTATGGATGCGCCGAGCCTCTTTTTCTTGTCATTCGATTTCCGTTAGGCGATGCCGGCCGGCTGGGTTCGCCAACAGCCAGAGGATGGCTTCTAGATATCCCACACAGCAATTTCATCACGGGGCAGGCGTCTTGGGCGTCCTTCTTTCCCGTTTCTTCTTCCAAGTCATTCATCAATCTGGATCGAGTATTTCTCTTCATGTCGTCAGTACCGCTGTCCTGGCGCGGTCTAGACCGGGCGACGGTGCTCGGGGGGGCGCGGTTCGCTGAGAAGTTCTTAATCACTAGCGGGCGGAGTTGCGAACCTTTGGGCACGGGCACCATGCCGCACCGCTCCCACAACCTAGTCAACCAGGTTGATGAGGCTCCGGAGGTGATTTGACGGCTCAACCGGGTGGCAGGTGGCGTGGATAGGCGAGCCAGGCACGTTTCGAGACTTGTGGCAGGCGCATCGCCGATCGCAGTCTTGGTATCGACGATGGTTGGGCGGGACCTTCCTCCGCCCCTGTCAATCAAGGCTTCGTTTATGTGTTTGTGGCGCACTTGGGGGGGAGGTGCCTGCCAAAGCCCTGTCGCTTGGGCATGCCGGCGTTGGTGCGGCGCGAAAAAAAAATACTGCAAGCGGCTGGCGGCGGTGCTCGAGACCCCCCAGAGCCCTGCACGGGAAGCCGAATTGGGGGAGACGTGGGCGAGTTTCAGCGGCTTGTCTGCGTCGTATCGTGGACGCTAGAGCTGCCTGACGTCATGCTCGGAGCAAGCTGTATGGTCGTTGCATTTGCTGCATTCCTTAGCGGAGGGGGGCAGGGGCGGTGGGCAATCGCAGGAATACTCGGCGCTACCAGTCACCATGGCGGGGATTGGAGCGAGAGGCATGTACTGGGGAGGTAGAATGCCGGGCTGGCGCCCAGGCTTGCCTGCCCTGGCTACCTACCTTACCTAGGTACCTATCTCGTTGCTGATATGGCGGAAGGAAATGCCTGGCAGTGACAGGTCTTCCTGTTCCCAGAGGAGCAGGGGGGCCAGGGAACAAGGAGCAGGGGCCAGGAGCAGGAGGCAGGAGGCAGGAGGCACTGCGACGAAAGACCTCTATCCTTGACTCCGGTCGAGCTCGAAGCTCGAGCTTGGCGTGAGATGCAACGGGGCCTGGGCGAAATTCACCCCGCTACTGCATGTTGCCGCTGCTCTCCCCGAGCCTCCCCCTCCATTGCTCAATGTCTCCCATGTGCCTGCCCGCACATTCCCGTTCCAATCCTCTTCCCGATGTTCCTCATTCCCCTGCGCCAGTGTCACCATTAGACTGTGAAGCTATCGCCGTGATCTTGCCGTGACGTGACCCAGCAGTCTCGAACAGGCTAGACCGGCAGTCTTCCTCTATCTACCTCACCTCGCCGGGCGCAGTCTTCCTCTGTCGCCGCCCGCCTTTTTTTCCCCTCCTCTACCTCCTTGCCGTCTTCTGTCCCAGTCCCCTCAAGCACCTTTCTCGCCCCCCTCCCCAGCAATACACCATGGTCGTGTTTGATGGACACGAGTTCCTGACCGAGGAGGAAAAGCGTCTCAGCCAGGACAGGAAGCGAGAGAAGTACTGGAAGAAATGGGGTCCCTACGTCGCTGAGCGCCAGTGGGCCACTGGTGAGCCTCCAGCCGCAGCGCACGAAACGAGATCCATTGAACCTTGCTAATGTATTGACTGCAGTTCGTGAGGACTACAGCCCGGACGGTGATGCCTGGAGTCGTAAGTATCGCCTGTCTACACGGCCTTCGGCGCAGGCGCTCATGCTGACATGCCCTCCAGACTTTAGCCACGAGCACTCGCGCTCCCGAGCCTACAGATGGGGCGAGGATGGCATTTCGGGTGTCTGTGATACCCACGGCTTTCAGAACATTGCCTTTGCTTTCTGGAACGAGGAAGAGTGAGTGCTCTTCTCCCTGTGCCGTACTGCATCTGGACCATTTCGCTGACGTACTGGTAGTGGTTTCCTCAAGGAGAGGCTCTTTGGGCTATCAAACCCCCAGGGTAACCATGGCGAGGGTGTCAAGGAGGCCCATTTCCATGTTGATAACACGCCTGTAAGTCCAGACCACCACTCAGACATTTGTGCGACGACCGCTGACAGTGAACTTGCAGACCGTAAGCTCCCCTCGGTTCGTTCCTCGGCGCTAAGCTCACACGTCGCAGCACTCCTACATGAAGTTCCTCTACAAGTACCCCCAGAAGAAGTTCCCCTACGAAGACCTTCTGGCCGAGAACGCCCGCCGCGGAAAGGAGGACAAGGAGTATCAGATTGTGGATACTGGCATCTTCGACGAGGACCGTTATTGGGATATCTTCATCGAGACGGCCAAGGAGTCGGATGACCCCGACGAGATCCTCTTCCGAGTTACTGCCTGGAACAGAGGACCCGATCCGGCACCAATCCACATTGTTCCTCATATGTGGTTCCGCAACACCTGGGCCTGGGGTCGCGAGCCTGAGGACAAGAAGCCCTCCCTCGGACTCCACGGAGAGAACCAGGTCAAGTCCAAACACCACTCGCTGGGTGAGCGCTACCTTTCCATGTCGCCCTCCCCCGGCGTGGGGAGCAGCGGCGAGGATGTTCTCCCGCAAATGATGTTTACCGACAACGACACCAACTTCGAGGCCCTTTATGAACAAGAGAACAAGACTCCCTATGTCAAGGACGCCTTCCACAGGTACATCGTCGACGGGGAGAAGAAGGCCATCAACCCAGCCCAGACCGGCACCAAGGCCGCTGCGTGGTTCAACTTCAACGAGGATGGCGGTGTCAACCCCGGAGAGTGTGCCGTTGTCCGTTTCCGTTTCTCCAAGAAGGACCTGCCCTACTTCGACGAGGGCGAGTTTGACGACGTTATGGACCAGCGTCTCGCCGATGCCGATGACTTCTACTACAGGATCAGCCCTCTGCCCATGGCCGACGATCTGCGCAACATCCAGCGACAGGCCTTCTCCGGTATGATGTGGACCAAACAGCACTACCTTTTCATCTGGGACCAGTGGGCAAACGGTGATCCTACGCAGCCGCCTCCCCCGCCGGGCCGGAAAGCTATAAGGAATTCCCAATGGAAGCACATGCACTGCGATGACATCCTGTCAATGCCCGACTCGTGGGAGTACCCCTTCTTTGCTGCCTGGGACAGTGCCTTCCACTGCATCCCGCTGGCCATGATCGACCCCGACTTTGCCAAGAAGCAGCTCGACCTCTTCACGCGGGAGTGGTACTGCCACCCGAACGGCCAGCTTCCTGCGTAAGTACCCCACACATGACATGGTTGGCTGGTTTACTGACGGCGTGCAGGTATGAGTGGAACTTCGGCGACGTGAACCCGCCTGTCCACGCCTGGGCGACATTCCGAACCTTTAAGATCGAGCGCAAGCTGTACGGTCGTCAAGATCTTGACTTCCTGGAGCGTGTGTTCCAGAAGCTGCTCCTCAACTTCACCTGGTGGGTCAACCGAAAGGACTCTGAGGGCAAGAATGTCTTCGAGGGTGGCTTCCTCGGCCTCGACAACATTGGCCTGTTCAACCGGTCCGAGCCCCTGCCCACGGGCGGCTCCCTGGAGCAGGCTGACAGCACCGGCTGGATGGCCTTCTACTGCCTGAGCATGCTGAACATCGCCCTCGAGCTTGCGAAGCACAGGCGAACGTACGAGGATATTGCATCCAAGTTTTTCGAGCACTTCATCTTCATCAGCGATGCCATGACTTTCAGGACGGGCGAGAAGGATGAGAAGTCGCTTTGGAACGACGAGGATGGCTTTTACTACGATGCCATCTCGTGGGGCGGCCCATGGATTCAGCAGCTCCCGGTCCGGTCGCTCGTCGGTCTCATCCCCCTCTATGCGACGATGACTCTGGAGCCCGAGCTTATCAACAAGCTCCCGTCCTTCAAGAAGCGGGTGGACTGGTTCATCGAGAATCGCCCCGACATGGCCGAACGAAACATGGCCAGTCTTCAGAAGCGTGGCAAGGGCAATAGGATCCTGCTGTCGATCGTCAGCAAGGATAGGCTGGAGAAGATTCTCCACCGCATGCTCGACGAGGACGAGTTCTTCAGCGAGCACGGTATTCGCTCGTTGTCCAAGTACCACAAAGAGAACCCCTTCTCCATGGACGTCAACGGACAGAGGTTCTCCGTCGGCTATGTCCCGGGCGACTCGGACAGCGGCCTGTTCGGTGGCAACAGTAACTGGCGAGGACCCATTTGGCTCTGCGTCAACTTCCTTCTGGTCGAATCGCTCCAGCGTTTCTTCCTCTTCTACGGCCACGAGTTCCAGGTCGAGTGTCCCACGGGTAGTGGCGACTACATGCACCTGGGCCACGTTTCCGAAGAGATTCAGCACCGTCTGCAGCATCTCATGACGCGGAACGACGATGGTCGCCGTAGCATCAACGACAACAACGACCTGCTTGACTTTGACCCTCATTGGAGGGATTACCTCTGGTTCTACGAGTTCTTCGACGGCGACTCGGGCCGTGGACTTGGTGCTACTCACCAGTGTGGCTGGACTGGCTTGATGGCTCGCATGATCCACGACACCGGGTAAGTTGAATGTTGCCGCCCCAAAGATCATGACTGACAAACATAGTACCAACTGCCGCCTTCCTCACACCCCTCGCACCCCGTCTGTGGGTATGGCACACTACTTCGACGACGTCTTCACGCGGAATACGGGCCGTCGTGGATCTGTGCACTCGATCCGTGGTATTCGTCGGTCTTCTACAGCGCGATCCATTGACGCGAGGAGTGACTTTGACAACGATGTCAACGGTGACGAGAGTCTCGGCAATTCCGTCCACGATCTGGAGAGGCAGCGTGAGACGGCTGAGGCGGACGAGCACATGCACCAGTACATCAACAGCCAGCTGGAGCGGTACCGTGACGACAAGGGTGCCTCGACCAACTCCCAGCACGACGAATATGAGGCGACCCCTTGATAACAGCGAGGATGGGGTTTCGATTCAGCTCGTACATACAATTGAATGGGTCCATGACATGCGGGAGGAACTAGGAGTCTGCGTTTGTGCGTTGCTTGTTACGTCTTAGAAAAGAGCACTCTGCGGGTAGAGTCTCACATACAGAAAGAGCGGAGCTTAGATGGGAGTGTGCATTAGAAAAGAAATACCCGCTGCCGAGGCTTCTTGCGTTTGCATTGTGGTGTCATGTGTCGTGACTCGGCATGGATGTCAGTGAAGTCTTCAGCCTGATCAACGGACGTTGGTCAATTGACTTAATCGCATGTTCCAGCCTTTGGACACTACAGACCCATCCTGAAAGACGTCGTGCGAGAGTTGGATCCGTCATTCCGGGGGTCCAAAGCCCGATTGATCAAGGTGAGCCAACACATCACACCAACTGAGCGCAGGACTAGCGAACATGAACAAGGCAAGAGAGCGCAACAAGTCATCCCGTAGAAAATGCGTGCTTCTACCACAAACAACTACTACATATGCACAGTCCGCGCCCCCAGCGGTCAAGGCTACGAAGACCCGATCCGCTGGTTGACGGGTTTCTCTCCTCCGCCGGCGCACCGCGGCCCCGTCCCTCCTACGTCAGGGCAAAAAGGGGGCCTCCCCTTTCCGTGCTCCGTCATCTCCATTACCGATGGACAAAATAAAGGGGGTTGGTTCTGAGAGGGTTGGTGGTTTTACAGGTTGTCCGTGAGGAGCTTGTTCATCTTGGCGATCTTGGAGGAGACGCTGAGGTCGATGGTGCGGTCGCCGACCTCGACGATGAGTCCGCCGACGATTTCGGGGTTGACCTGCCTGCGCGTCAGACTCGCCTCCGGGGGATTGAGGGGAAATGGGAGCGGGGAACGTACCTGGTTGGTGACCTTGAGCTTCTTGCCCTGGCCGACGTAGGGGGACTTGGCGGCGGCGGCCTCGAGGCGGGTGAGGGTCTTGCTGTCGAGTTGCTGTTCACCCGTCAGTTTTCTGGTCTCCAATGCATTGACTCGTCTTCGCGGCGGCCTCGGTTCCATCCGTCCCGGGGTGTGTGCGGCCCGGACGACGGGGCGAGAGGGTGAGGAAAATAAAAACGCACCTGAGCGGAGGTGACGATGAGCTCGATCTCGCCCTTGGCGGCGGCGATCAGCTCGCCGAACTTGTCGCAGACGCCGGGCAGGATGCCGAGGCGGTTGTTCTCGGCGAGGGCGGCGAGGAAGTTGGCGACGGTGTCGTTGGCGCCGCCGGCCTGCTTCTGGAGCTCGGCGACGATGGCCGACTTGTCCTCGGCGCTGAGGGTGGGGGCCTCGAGGATGGCGGCCAGCTTGGTGTCCTTGCGGAGGAGGGCCTGGAGCTGGGTGAGGGCCTTGGCGGTCGGGTCGACCGAGGACGTCTTGACGGCCGCGGTGTACTATTTTGCTCACAACTCGTTAGCCGTTGCTCCCCTTGCGTTGGTTCCCTCTCCGGGCGAACGGTCGCTGCGTCGGGGGACGGGGAGAGGGGACGGTCGGCTCAATTGGCCTCGGGGTCGGGAGCAGGATCAGAGGTCGGGCAAGCAGGGAGGGGAGGAAGCAGGCGGTCGTACCAGGGCCGTGGCGTAGGTGCCGTCGACACCGAAGACGGAGATGGGGGGTGTGACGAGGTCGGAGGAGGACGCGGCGGCGGCGTAGGTGCGGCGGGCGGCGAGGGGCCGGGCGACCGGGGCTGACGCACGGAAGGCGCGGAGGGCTTGTCTCGACAGCATGACGGCGGTGTTTGGAGGGTGGCGGGTTGATGGGGAGTGGCTTTTCGAGGGTCGGGAGGATGGGGGTCGTGGGCAGCTTTCGCGGTTTTCCAAGGTTGAGGTTTCAATTCGGCAATGGGGAGAGTGGATGCCTGATCCTGATCGACCCGAAGTGAGGCATCAACCCGCCAAGGGAGAAATTGTTAGTGCATCCTGCCTTAAGCCCCTCGCCCACACCAATGGTAAGGTGCAGCAACATGTCATTCACTCACTCTATCCTCTCAGCACCTGAACGTCGCAGTTGCAAGCAGCAATCATCATGCATTCAACGGCCTCACCAGGCCCATAGACTACAGTGTTATCACAATCGCGCCAAGGCCAAGGCCAAACCCAATGCCTGCCCCGTACCGGCTGATCCCAAACATGCTTCATTACAGCCGACGCGATGACAACACCCAACGCCCAAAGCAACCAAGTCCGTTCCTCTAATCATGTCGCATCCCGTCTCTCGTGCAGTCCCGGCCTCGCGCACCCGCTCAATCGCTCTCGATCATCTTCGCGGCGAGATCACTAAGCGGGCCATAGAAGTCCTTACCCGAGTCCAGCTTGTGCTCGTCCACAAAGAGCACGTACTGCTTGAAGCTCGTGTTGAGGTGCGGCTCGAGGCCCAGCTCGCGAATGACGGCGTAGTGGTGGCAGTAGATGTGCGCGTAAACACGGTACATGCGCTTGAAGATCTGGCGCACCAGCGACGGGAAACTCTTGGGGAAGGGGACGCCTTTTGAGAGTTAGCGGCGCGTCATCTCCGCAAGAAGTGCGTGGGCTGGGGGGGCTGCTGCTCACCGATCCGGCTGGGCAGGATGCTCTCGTTGTCAATGGTGCTCTGGACCCACGTCATCAGGTGGTTGATGTAGTCGGGCGCCGACATCTTAGTCGGCTTCTTGTAGTTCTCGTTGTCCTGCCACAGGTACTCGAACTCGTCTGTCGCCTTCATCGGGAAGCACGACTCGGGCGAGCAGAACTCGGTGATGGCGCCGTAGAGGAGGTTAATCTGGTTGTAGAAGTCGACCACTGTCACCACCGTCAGCCGTGTGTTCCCTGCGAAGGCGTCGTCTGAACGCACTGTTGACTGCCAGCCACTCGTCCTCGTCCTCTCCCTCGGGCAGCTTCACGGCCTTGCGCAAGCTACCGCCGCCCAGGGTCGCCTCGGCATACTGTCGGAGGGCGAGGCCGTTGTTCGGGCCGCCTCGAATGGTCGCGCGCTGGCGGGCTTTCCTCGCGTTGCTGTCGTTGTGAACCCTGTCAGCATCGGCTATCAAGGCAGGCTCCGGGCACTGCAGCTCCGGGGCTTCGATAATGGTCTCCTCTTCTTCATAAGGGAGCGGGGCATCGGGCACCGCGGGCGGGATGGGCATCAAGGCCGTCCTCGCGCTGATGTACTGGAGGAAGGTCATGGTTGTGCTGTTGGAGATGTACTGACATGGTGTGCGGGACGGGAAGGCTCATGACTGCGATGGCCTGGTCTGGTGGTTGAGAGGGATGTTGTCGCTCGAAGGTGGGCTAGATCTGGCTGCTCATTCCAGTGGTTAGCAGGGCAATTGACGTAGCCTGGGGAGGGGGAAGCACAAGGTCCGAACCTCTGTGATAGCAATATCGGCTGTTGTTTTAAAACAGCTCGGGGAGAAAGTCTGCTATTGGGAATGCGGTGGCGCTCCGGCTCGTGAGACTGGGTGCTTGGTAGGGTATGCGGGCTGGGAATGTTGCGACTTTCTCGTCCTGCGGTCAGGCAGAGCAGAGTGGAGGGGCAAGGGGGGGATGGTGTTTACGATGTTTCCTAATTGGCTTGGTTGCTGGGCTGCCGCGCTCAGCCACCAAATTGTTACAGTGCTGTGGCTCGCTGTGGGGGTGGCGCTCAAACAGAACGTTGCCTCTCGTCTTCACTCGACCATTCCTCTGGCCTCTGTCAGGTCCAACATCCTCGCGCCAGCCGAGTCAGTCGCCAACATGTCGAATGATACCAAACCCACACATCTCGATATGCTCGTCTGTCGTGTCCTTGTCGACAAGAGCGCCCGTCCTGAGCGCTACAGGAGAACGCCTTCGACCACCGCAACACGACCATTCAGGGGCGTCTGTTGCGTCTAGGTCAATCCCAACGCGAGCACTTGCGGGGGCTCTGGAAAGTTTGCAGAGCAGCCACGGTGCCAGAGGAACTGGATCATGGCTCGCGGCAGCTGCCAGGGGTGCCTAGGGAGGCAGAGATGGAGAACTGGAATGATACGAAGATGATCAGCAGCAAGTGTCGTGTATACCCGCTTAACCGCCTTTCGCTCTCCAACTCGCAACCCCCGCACTCTTCTGGTTCTGGCAGCCGATGGTACCGAAGGATTTATCCAGCATGCCCGATCACTTCCATCGCATTGGCACCCTGATTTCCGCAAATCACCAGGCCTGTTCTTCTCGTCGACCGCTGAATCGCCAGGCTTTCGGGTCAATGTCGAGCCCCTACGTCACATAGTGGCACATTGACTGCCGGCTTGCCCTTTGAATAGCCTCAATTCGCGGGTGGGGAAATCCTCCGTAACACCATGACCTAGTCATGTTCCCCTCACTATCCTCTCCACTCGGTCCGGGGATGTGAGGCTTCCCTAGGTAGACGACTGTCGTTCTCGGCTCATTGTTCACCGACACTTGTCGATCACAGTGCCCATGAGGACTAGCCATGCGACTTGAACCCGTTTACCAGCAGTCTGGTGTCTGGCAGCTGGAGAACATAGCTCTGACAGATCCGACGGGTCGGGTTTCTGGAAAGGCAAGCGCAACCATAAAACCAAAGTCCATTGCTGAGGAGAAGTCCGGTCAGTTGGGCCGTCTGTCCTCCTTTGCATCCCAGGACGGTAACCTCTGTACACCAACACGAACCGCCATTATGCGGTCATCATACGTTCTGTCTCTACTTTACCCTCTTGTCGATGCCTCTATGGGTGGCACTATCGACAGGCAAAGGGTTGTGCAAGCCTTCAATCCTCGCAGAAATGCTAGCTCTCCCGAGACTCCGTTGCAAGTAGGCAACGGCAACTTCGCCTTTGGCGCTGATGTTACCGGCCTACAAACCTTCAGCCCATTTGCCACAATGTCAACCTGGGGATGGCACAACTTTAGCTTGCCGACGACCCCAGGCCAGACATCGATTGATGGTGAGAGTTCATGCGAGCCTCGAAGGAGTTGAGCTGATTCTCGAGTAGACTACAAAGGTACAGAGTGGTGGACTCATGGCCGTCTCGTTCAATACAACATACCCAATGAGAGCAATGAGGATATTGCCAATTGGCTTAGAGAGAACCCTCATCGTATCAACCTCGGCGCCATTGGCCTCTCATTCGGCGGGGAGAACGTAACAGAGGAGATACTCCAGGACAAGTCCCAGGAATTGGACCTGTGGAACAGTATCATCAAGTCCTCGTTCACATACAAGGGCGTCATTGTCAAGGTTGAAACCCGGGCTGACCCCAACTCTGATACATTGGCCATCAGTGTTGAGTCGGAACTCCTTGCCTCGGGGGATTTGGGACTCTTCTTCGATTTCCCATACCCCTTCAACGGCAAGTTTGACGAGCCCTTTGTTGGATTATTCAACCAGACCGAAAAGCACTCCACCTCGTTGGTTACCTGCGGCAGCCAGGCCACCATCCACCACGATCTGGATACTACAAAGTACGACCTGACGATCGAATGGGGCGGCAAGGGCAAGGTCGCATCTCCAAAGGACGGAAGCCATCGCTACACCTTGACCGTCCAAGGTTCCGATAAGCTTGAGCTGACTGCCAACTATGCGCCTGTGAAGCCGGCCACACGGCCGAAGTATAACGAGGTCGTGGCCGCGTCTGAGGAATGGTGGCCCTCGTACTGGAAGAAGGGTGCCTTTGTCGACCTCACAGGGTCCGACTCAGAAGATGCGTTAGAGCTGCAGAGACGTACGATCCTCTCACAATATCTCGTCGCCATCAACAGCGCCTCTGATTACCCACCTCAAGGTTCGTAGTATGCCGGGTCCCTTATCCCGAACCCAGCTTGCTGACTTTCACAGAATCCGGTCTTGTGAACAACGGGTGGTACGGCAAATTCCATGTAGGTTCACAACAAGGCACCCACTTCTATACATCCTAACATTTACAGATGGAAATGATCCTCTGGCACCACGTCCAGTTCGCCCGTTGGGGTCACTGGGACCTCCTCCACCGCGGCCTCCCTCACGTCTGGAACCATCTTCTCCAGGGAGCATTTGACCGTGCTGAAGTCCAAGGCTACGACGGTGCCCGCTGGGGCAAGATGACCGACCCATCAACCATTGACGCTCCAGGCGAGATCAACACTCTCCTCATCTGGCAGCAGCCGCACCCCATGTACTTCGCCGAGCTCGAATACCGCGAATTCCCCACCAACGAGACCCTGACGCGATGGGCACACCTCCTCGACGCCTCGGCTGACTTCATGGCCTCCTACGCCTACTATAACGAAACTAAGGGCGTCTACGACCTCGGTCCCCCAATGTATCCCTCCTCCGAGAACACCAACCCCAACATCACCGTCAACCCGCCCTTCGAGCTTGCCTATTGGCGCTTCGGCCTAGATGTCGCCTCCGACTGGCGCAGGCGCATGGGCCTCGAAGTCCCAGACCGCTGGACCACCGTCAAGGACAAACTCGCCCCGCTGCCCATCATCGACGGCACGTACCCCGTCTACGAGGGCGTGCCGGACATGTGGGTCGACCCCGTCACGGTGTACGACCACCCTTCCATGACAGCGGTTTACGGGCTCCTCCCGCCGCCGCGATCAGGTGAGCCGCTCAACCAGACGGTGCTCGAGGAGACGGCAGCACGGATCTGGAAGCTGTGGGACCTGGACGGGTCCTTCGGGTGGGACTTCCCCATGCTGGCGATGAATGTGCTGCGGCTTGGGGACGCGGAGAGGGCGGTAGAGTATCTGCTGCATCCGACGTTCCAGTTTGACGACGCCGGGTACCCGGTGGGCGGGACGAGGGTGCCGACGCCGTACTTCCCGAGTTCGGGCAGTCTGCTGATGACGGTTGCCATGATGGCCGCGGGTTGGGACGGCAGCGAGGGGGCACATTTCCCCGCGGGGTGGGATGTTGCCGTGGAGGGGTTTGTCCCGGGGATGTAAATAGGCACGGTCATATTGGAAATGTGTTCATACATTTTAACGTCTCCTGGCACTTCCGTGATTTGTCTACTGTACATTCGGAGGGCCTCGAGGGGGCTTCCCTACCCCTGGATATTAGCATGAGCAAATCTGAGTGGTTCACCAGTACATTGCCCTTATAAGATCTGTTACCAACCAAACAGCCAGGCGACAGCCAAGTCCGCCTCCCTTGCTGATAAACCACCACAGTATGCCCCAAGCCAACCCAGATGCATGAGCTCGGCCACTCACATCTTTCCGGTCGTCCTCATCAAATACCACATCTGATTGTCAGCGGCTTCAGCCAAGGCTATCGAATGGCTGCACGGCATCATGCTGGAGGAACTCGAGCGATAGGAACAGAGGCTGAACGATTTCTATTTCTGCTGGCGTCGGCCGCCGAAGCAGCCAGACTCTGGACAACGCGGCATTTCACAATATTCTGCCGCCCGGCCCAACCAGCCCCTCCGCGCGCGCACCTCGTGGAAACAGAGGCAGGAACGTCCTCGATGAACATGATAGCTTTCGAATCCGCCGCCGCGGCGCGCGCGCCGCTTCCGCCCAGCGGCCGAGCAGCGACGAGGCACGGCTCCACGCGTCGGTGCGGAGAACCCCAAAAGGACAAGGCAAAACAACGGCTCCTAGAGCAGGATCTCCCCCATGTTCTCCCCCTCGAAGCCGCACCGCGCCAGCTTCCGCAGCCTCGCCTTCTCGCGCCCCTTCTCGGCCTCCTTCCGCGCCTCGGCGAGGCGGTGCACGACATCGGGCTCGCCGAGCTCGTACCCTGGCGGCGGGTCGTCGTCCTTGTCGAGGTCGATCTCGCCGAGCAGCAGCACGTTCTCGCCGCGCACGAGGAAGACGCCGCGCTTGATGTCGGCGTAGAGGCCGCCGCGCGGCTGGTGGGCCGGGGACGGGGTCGTCGAGGCCGAGGCCTGCTGGGGGGCCGCCGCGGGGTGCGGGACGAAGACGCGCTCGACTGTGTTCTGGAGGACCAGGTTCGCTGGATGGCTGTTAGAGGAGTCGTCCTCCATCGCGCTCGGCGGCTTCAGCCGGCGGACGGGTGGGGGCATTTACCGAACTGGTCCCAGCTGCGCAGGACGCCGATGAGCTTGCGGCCGTCGCGGAGGGCGACCATGAGTTTTTCTGGAGGTGGTCAATGGGGGGAAGGCTCTCTCTGCGCCTCGGGGCCGCGGCGACGCGACGCGGGAGCTGCTTACTGTCGGTAAGATCGAGGAGCTGGGCGGCCGTGGTGAACATCTGCGGGGGAAGCTGTTGCTGCTGTTGCGGCTGGGAGGGCGCCGCGGCGCGGCCCAGGACCTGCTGGCCCTGGGGGCCCTGCTGAGAGGGCTCGGATATGGAGAGGTTCTCCATGGTGTCGGGTTGTGTGTATGGGGCGGTGTTGTGAGGTTGCGCTATATGCGCATGGGCTGCTATGCCTTCGGTATGTTGGTAGATGATGGCGTCGTTGTCGTCGTGCAGGCCATCGATGTGTTCGAAGTACGTGAGGGAGCGAGTGCGGGTCAGTTTATGAAGCTGGTGATTGAAGCTTCATGCTGTTCCTCTGGCGTCTTCGAAGCGGGGTGCGTTGCGCGTTGTAGATGGCTTCGTGCCGTCGCGAATGGTTGAGCAATTGAGGTGAAGCCGTCACCGGAATCGGGTGGATCTGCCTCGCCTTACTACACCTGCGCTGGGTGCTTGTACGAGTACAGCACAGTAGACGATGGGCTTTGAGGTGGGGCTGATGCGAGCTAGTGCCGGAAAATGCTTGTTGCAAGTCCGCGCACCGCCTCACCTGTACATGCATGTGCACCTCCAGCATTCCAAGCCAGGCGTGGCTGAGCACTGTTGAGGCGATCTTCTCTGCCACACTGCGGGGTCGTCACGCCACGGTGACGCGAGTGAGGCAGGTACCAATCTACGCATGCCTATCTAAGTACACGAGGGAGGTGCCAATGATCAATAGCGAGCCAATCTATATCTTGCATTAGGGTCGTGTCATCGCTGGAATTGGCATACAGCGAGCACATTATGAGTCTACGTTCTTGGGTCGTATTCGAAGCCAATGTGCATTTTTCGCCGTTCTATCCTCAACGCGGGATGATGGGCAGTGTCACTCTCAGACCTGTCTTCCACGGAGCACAATGCATGTCCATGTCTTTGCTTCTAGTCCCGTCTGGAAACGGGCAAATAGTGCCAGCAACCTGGTTCAAAGTCAAATTGCAACCCCTTTCCGTGATTCTATGACCCGCCAGCCGACAACGCCGTGTTCCAGATGCATTTTTTTGATTCATGTCTTTGGGATTGGTTAATTTCGTGTGCAAGGTTGTAGAGCAAATGCAATGGCTGCGGAACCGCTGTGAGGGGAACCCCGAAAGTGATCGATCCGGTAATGCGCTGGGAAACATGTCTCACGAGACTCCCGTATTTTGTTTCCTACAGGGGCAGCGTCATAGTAATCGGCAGTGGTGATTCTCTTTGTGCGAATATCGCCTGGAGAGTGCTGATGCAATGCAGGCCATCTGTAAAAGGGGCCAAGGGTATCTCGATCGGAAGGCACGGTCACGCGGTAACCGCGGCCGGAGGTGTTCACCGCGTCATGGTACACCTGTTCAGAGCCTCGAGAAGCTCCGGCCGCAGGGCCAGAGCATCCTTGGCCTGTGTGTAGGTCATCCACTGTCGCTCCCTCTTGTGCGCCTCGGGCCACTTATCCTCCTGCCGGGTGACGGTGGCCTCGTAGAATCGGTACAGGCACTTGTCCTTGCTGCTGCCGTGTTTCGGGGCGCGGGTGTCGGGGATGTCGCCGAGGTCGTAGTCGATCTGGACGCAGATGCCGGCCTCTTCCCAGGCCTCGCGCTCGGCCGCCTCGGTGCACTCCTCGTCTGTCTCCCATCCGCCCTTGGGAAGGACCCAGCCTTTCCGGCGGGTCGACTGGATGAGCATGACGAAACGCTTGTCCTCGGTCAGGGGCACGACGCCGGCCACCAGGCGCTCGTTTTTGGAGTTGTAGCCTGCAGAGGGGGTGCGCGTGTTAGTGGGGTTCCCCGAGCTCCGAGTCGGCTCCAGCAATTTTTTCTGGCTGCTCTGCGGTGGAGGGGCGGCGGGCTGTCTTTGTGGAAAGACAAAAATGCCTCGCGCACTTACGCTGTTTGCTCCTTCCTACACGCGACTCCATCGACTTTTCCTTGGAGGAAGACATTGTGTGTCGGGGTGGTCGAATTTGATTGCCGTTTGGAGGGGGGGGCAAGAGCTTAAGGTGGGGTGGAGTGGGTGTTTGGCGTGCAGTCTGGTGTCTGAATAACTGCCTTGGTGGTTTGGCGGGGTAGAGTCGACAGTTTTTTTCTTTCTGGCAGGTAACAGCCCAGACAGCGCTCTGGGGAAAGATAAAACAGAGAAGGGACTCTCTGCGCGAGGCGTTCGGGGTGAATGCGCGTCTCAATGACTTTTCAGCGACATGGTTGCGTCCGAATTCGAGGATGGAGGTCTTGTTCGGGTTCCTTGGGCGACTTTCTGCGATCTCAGAAAACGCCGACGGCCGTCAGGTTGGTTGGTTGGTTGCCGGGAATTGGCAGCGCGTGGCGAGGTGAATGCGAGGTGCGGGTGCGGAGAGCTGCCCAGCGGAGCAGCTGGAGGGAGAGGAGAGAATGGTGAATGGGTTCTTGGGAAGGAAAGAGCGGGAATGGGGCGACCTGGGTTTTCCTCGAAGCCGGGTCAGATGAGATCGCGCGGTATACCACGGTGGCTGCAGTGAAGCTTCGTTGGACAGACAGGGCAAGAACCGCTGTGGATCCAGGCGCCGCCTCAGCGTTTCCGAGTGCAGCAGAGGAAAAGTGTATTTCGGAGGGGAGCTTTTGGACCTGGAGGCCGCAGGGAAAGTAGAGTCCGGTCCTGTCCTGGCTGGTCTGATTCGATTCCAAAGCCCTGAGGCAAAGCTCAGAGGCGGTTGGGGGAGTGTTGAAAGAGAGATGTCCAAGGTTGGACAGGGGGGTGCCGCAGAGGCAAGGGAGCTGCGACTGGGACTGGATGCGCAAAAAGTCGGCCTGGGGTGGTTGAGCGAGCGAGCGAGCGAGGCGACCAAGCGTCTGTCGGGTCTGCCAGGTCTGCCAGGTCTGCGGAGCTGGCCGGCAGGCGCGGTAGGCAAGGTACTTGTACAGCGCCAGGTACCAGGTGAGGTGTCCGTGTCGTAACGTGATGTACCTCACGGAAGGGGGTGATGGGACCGGGGGGGATGGCAGAGGGGCGGGCCAGCGGCTAAGGGGTCGACGGGGTACGAACTGGATCTGATGAGGGACGGACGTGGATCGAAGAGCGTGATAGAAAGACAGGGAAGATGACCACGCGACACCTCAGCGAAGGCGGGTGCTCAGCAACAGGGCATGAGACGAAAAAGGGCAAGAGAGTCAAAAGTGGACAGGACAGGGACGCCAGGGCCAGGTCAGGCCAAGTCGAGTCGAGACGGGTCGAAACGAGACGAGTCGAGTCGAGTCGAGTCGAGTCGAAGCCGATGCACAGAGCTAGACCAACGGCGGAATCGGCAGACGGGCTGGCTGGCTTGGGTCGGTCGGGTTGCTTGTCAGGACGGAAGGAAGCCTCGTGTCATGCCCTCGAGCTCAAGCGGGCCGGATCCATGGGAAATTAGAGTTGACTTTATATACTTGACCTGAACGAGCGGGAAGCTTGTCTGCTCCTGTCTGCCTCCTCCGACGCTCGCAGCATGGTAGGGTACATCGTGAGGTACCTCACGCTGCGCAACCCGAAAAGCAAAGCAGAGCAGAGACACTAGCCTCGTCAGAGTGCCGCGATTGGGACTGACGGGCAGGCAGGGTGGCAGGCAGGCAGGCAGGTAGTCTGTCAGGCAGGCAACGCGGGCAGTGCGTGATGCTAGCAGATCGGAGGGGAAAGTGCGGAAGGAAGAGAGTGTGTTGGGTGGACGAGAAGAAAAAATCCGAATGATGAGATGGACGAGCATGAGGGGGACCCCGTCAAAAAGGCAAGGCGGCCGGTGCTAATCTTGCCCCCGGCGGGTGCACACCAGTCAGCCAGCCAGACCGGAGCGCTGCAGGCACGTGTGGTGACAGCTGCCTTCTAGTGGAGCGTTGACAGAGCACCACAACGGCCGCCCACGGAGATCGTTCTCACTTTCAACCACATGCTAACTGGCCATGGATATGTTCTCTCCTTTCTCACAGAGGGTCAGGCACCCAGTCTCAGTGCGGCAGGCCAGGGTAGAACCTAATGGCTGTCGACTGCGTGGGGTGCTGCAGCTGACCACAAGTCACTGCAGTCATCTCGAGCAAGTACCACCACGACCACCACTCGGGGAGCTCCTGCTTCGTCGCCCCAATCAAAGTCGGGGTGCCCCCTTCCTCTGCCGTAGAACCTTGGGGGTCAGTGACCTGAGGGGAGGTACCTACCTAACGTGCCATGTCATGTCCTCCCGGAGGCTCACCAAGAGGGTGGACCGTGCCTCCATCATCCAACGTCACCCCACGAATCGGCGTGGGCTGCCATGCATATGTTCGGGGTCCCTGAGGCTGTCGACACCCTCTACAGCATTCACTTGGTCATCCAGTCACTCGCTAGCACCTTGTTTTGCCTCGCTCGCATGTCATTGCTCGGGAAGTCTTGACGTCTTGGGATTCCAATCAAGAGCAGTCCTCCTGGGGATTGACGTCGTGACGAGGCTCGTGTAACCCACGTCTATCTTTAAAGTGTGGGTAACCTACCCGTTGAGGTGAACAGAGCTCACGTTGACAATAAGGTAGCTTGCAGTCACGTGTGTCACCCAGCCGTCTGGGTTGACTTTTACCCCAACCGATGAACCCGGCTTTATCGAGCTTGACCTCCATGACACCCGTCGAGCTATTGGGGACGCGAAGGTAGGCATTTTCCATAGCCGGACGTCGATTCGGGCCTTGTTGCCTTCTCTTACCGTCGACGACCTCCCAGCTGATATTGATATCGTCATTTCACTGTTCCATATTCATCTGTTGCTCTTGGGTTGCGGCTTGGCCATTCACAATGCGAGGCATTGACGTTGCTTTGCAGAAGAGGCGACGGCGCCCTCGAAGGGTCGTCTGCTGTACTATGATATCTCCAGTCGTGGAGCAGCTACACGTACCTATATATGATCCAACGGTACAGCATCTGAGTGGCCGTCACAATACCTTGTATCTTCACCACGCCAGTCTCCCACTCGACTGCAGAAAACATGATGGGGAATCTCTTCTGTATTAAATACTCAATCAGTATTCTGGCCTCACGTCAGTCCAGCTCCGCCATGACCTGTCCTCGGCCGGATGATGGCTGTTATATCGGCCCAGTCCACCGCCATGTTCCGTCGAGTCAACAACATAGCTCTGGACTCGCACTGTCGACCCAATGACATACATCGGATATCATCAGCTACACCTTACGTGCGCCCGGCTCATATCTCGTTCGCAGACGAGACTGACCCGTACCTTTATATGAGCTTACTCTCCTGGGCTATCCGATCCATGGTGAGGCTCTCTTCCGCCCCCCCCGCCCCCTTCCTCTTACCTTCATCAACCCTCTCTCCCAACGCAACACCCCGAGGTGCCCTACTCAGCAACACAGAACTGGCATCAATAAAAAAGACCTTCGCATGGTCTGACCTGGTTGATTGCGCTCAGTCTAAAGGAACCCACGCACCGCGAACCCCCTCAAGTTGATGCACTTCACACGCCGGCATTTCGACTTTCCTGCCGCACGGAATTTGTGATTTCGTGTTTCGCGATTTCGTGTTTCGCAGAGCAAGAATACAGCACTTGCCTCGATTAACAACATCCATCTCGACTTCGCAGCACGAAAGTTGTCCGCAGCACGAAAGTTGGCGCGACTTCCTTCGCGACAGCTCATCCAGTGACCAGGGAACAACAACAACAACAACACATAAATTCTTGCAGCCCAGCTTTGAATCCTGCACTCATTCATTCGCATGCTACAATATCATCTTGTCGCGATCGATCTTTGTCGTCCGCTCAGTTCGGCTACTCCCACTTTTGCTCACACAGGTTGAGCAACTTCACTCGTATCCAGATCCTCTTCTCTCTTCTGACCCATACATCATCCTGCAGCCATGGACGAGGGGTCCAGCGGCAGACCTCAAAAGGTAGCTCTCTCCAGATAAACTAGAGTACATCACTAATGGCGCGACATAGTCTGTACCCAAGCGGTCCCTCACCCCTAATCGCGCCCTTTTCGATTCTTATGATGAGGCGCATCGCACGATCGCCGGGTACACAATGTCACCTTACGAGACGTATGATGACGAAGATGAGCTTCCGCCGCTCCATGGCCCTGCGGCTGCATCTCGAACCCCCACAGGCCCTGATGATCAGTCTCAGCTCCGGGGTCGTCGCGACGCGACAAACGATGTTCCGGAAGTCACTAGACTGAGTCAGGCCACGAAGACGGGAGCTTCGCCTTCTCATTATGACGACGTCAAGAAAAGGAACACTGCGCAGTCAGGGTTCAATGTCACACACCTCTCTGGTCGGGGAGGTGTACAGTACCCTCTCGTTATCGAGGATGCCTCATCCCCTACCTTCAGCGCCCCTCCGTCGCGCCGTGAACATGAGCAGGATGAACGAATCATCAAGGTCCAAGCCATCTACTCCGAGGAAGAGGCCACACTTGACCATGCTCATGGCAAAGGAAAGAGCGATGATCCCAAGCCTGACGACAGCATCAACAAAGACGACGATCCTTTTGGTGGCTTTGCAACCAATTCAGACCATTCAATCTCTGAATTCTATGATGCCTTTGAGGCAGACCGAAAGTACAGCTTCCTCTGTAGTCCTGCTGAAAAAGAGGTCTCGTCAGCTCTGCGCCAGGTCACGGGTATCAGCCAGCCTTCATCTGGCCAGCTCTTCCGGTCTCGCGATGATCAAGCACATCCCATCCCAGCATTTGATCCCGCAAAGTTTGCCAGTAGACTTCGCGAGGAAAAGGCAAAGGATACAGAGCGCAACAAGCAAGCAGGAAGCTTCTACAACAGCTCTGCGATCAACTCAGCCTGGCACATGTCTGATAATGAGATCAAGGTGCCTACTTCGCCGATTCTGACACATTCAAGCGACTTTGGAACGACCGAGCCTCAGGAGCCCTGGAGCCAGATTGACCTGAAAGACGACAACAACTCCCCTGGCATTCCAATGCCCGCCACTTCAAGCGTTGCCGACCATGCCCAAGACTGGGTCACAGTCTCTGAGGAGGTACAGGATGGAGCCAGGCGCCAACCTGAGGTCTTCATGGGCAGGGTGCTCACTGGAAGCAGCATTGCCAACTACTCGGATCATCTGCTGGCCATCAATAAACCCGAGAACATACTGAGCAATGACCCACGCGCCATTGCCCCCAACTCCGCGCCCTGGTGGGACAAGCTGCCGACTGCAGTAGCCGCATCGCAGGCATCCCGCGCCGGTCCTTCCTCACGCCAGCACGCTGCAAGACCCATATTCAACATGCCACATGGTTCGTTGTCTAACTTGACTGATTGATTTATTGTGATTGAGCTAACTCTTGTAGCATTCCCTGAGTCGGGCGTTCATAGGGCTCTCAGTAAGCTTTCGACCACTGGACGTCAGTCAAGGTACGATCGCTTTGACGATCAGGAGGGGTTTGAAATGCAACCACTGCCGAAGAAGGGATGGCGCACATCGCGAAACCCCTTTTCCTGGAACCGAACCCGCCGAGCCATCCCTTCAGTTCAGACTGCGGACGGCGACAACTCTTTGGCCCCCTTGGTTGCAGCTCGCCCGCTGAGCAACTACGACAACCTCCACTTCCCTTTGGTCGCCCTGCAAGATGCACAGCGTATCCAGGCACACCGCCGCGCAAGTGGCCTCGAGGACCAAGCCACATCTGGTAGTTTTGTCAACTATCAGCCCATGGTGTCGCGCAACGAGCAACGGACCACCTTTCTGACGCCGCCTCCTCGTGCTCTTGCTCGAGCATCGTCGTTCTACAGCACCAGCCCACTGAGCCCCAACATGCCCGATGGCGGCACGGCACGCTCGTCGTGTAAGCTTGATCTTACAGGCACATTTTATATCTAAGCTAACAGCTCATAGACACCATCAATCCTCTTCGCCTGAACCCGGTTGTTACTTCCAGCAATACATTTCGGAGTGTAAGCGTTGCGGAGCGCTTTGCCCGCCGCAACATGCTCGTGCCGGCCGGCCATCTCGTCCAGCCTCACCTCACCACTCGCAGCGCGACCCGCCGGTACCAGGAAGGTACCGACCCAGAGCTTGGCCGGCTTGCGGGTAGGGATAGTGATTACATTCACCACCGACCCATTCCTCTTTCGCTGGAGGCCCAGAAGCGGCAGGAACTCTTCTTCCTCCTGACGGTGATCATCAACGTGCCCCTGCCATTTTGGGGTGTCGCTGTCCTGTACGGCAAGATGGATTCCGCCGTGTCGTGGTGCACAAAGGGGGAGGCATACGGCCTCGCAGAGCAGCACAGGGGCTAGATTCGCCTGCAGCTCTTTGTCGAGAGCGTCCTCTATGGAACTCTGGGAGTTTTGCTGGCGATGTTCCTTCCACGGAGTTAGCAGGATAAGAACCGGGATCCAGGCTCTTGGGCATCAGACTGGGAAGGGGCGGCCGCGTCCGTTCTCCTTCTGTTCTTTCCTGCACGATTCCCGAGGTGGCTAGCAGGCCTAGATGTCGTGTATTATTATCATACCCTACTTACCTGAGAGGTAGTCATCGGCCTGAGTCGCCGCAGAATATTGAGGGGTTGGAAACGTTGGGTGACTTCTGGCTGACAAGAGGAGTGGGATACTCTCTTGCCAGCAATCAGAGGCATCTACAATACAGTTGCCAGAGACCTTGGACGGTGATTACTGAGAGAAGACAGAGAGCGTAACACGAATCAACAGCTTCCCCAAGTCCACCTCCCCTCTCTGTCAACACATCGTGCCTAGCTACTCGACCTCAAATCCCCAGTAAACAGAAACTGCAATGACTTCCTTGAAATTGGTGTGCATCATTTCGACTGTGTCCGCCCATCTAACCATTTTTGCTTGCTCATTGCTAAGTTTGTGACTGCCGTCATCATCTCCAGTGGTATCCAGGAACCCAAAATTTTTGTTCTGGGGCTCCCGTAGTACGTTGAGAGGTACACACCCAGGGAATCGAACCCGGGCCCAGCTCCAGTGAAGCGGCTTACTCACTGCGCCACACAACAACTGAACTTGCCAGGCAGGACAATCGACTGGCCTATGAGGTCCTGTTGGTCCTCGGTCGTTGCCTAACACCCTCGACACGTGTCAGATGATGGACGGCCTGACGCCCACAGCCTGCTTGCCTCACTTTTCATGCCAAGCCCGACCTGAGTATGCCCCTGTTTGTGCCCACCCCTTTACTCGGGCCTTCACAAGGGGGCCCATCCGGGGCAATGCCACTTGGATATGAGTAGCAAATGCACAAGAGACCCATCCACCCACTATACTCATCACGGGGATGCCTGCCAAACGCGGCAAACCTCAGGCACACCATTCAAACCAACCAAGGACAACCCGCACCTCGAAAGTAATTTTCACGGGTCAGGGCAGAAATCGGTAGCTGTATTAAGCATTAAAAACATCTAACAAATGCATGCCCTTCCGCAGCGGCCCACGCACCCGGCCAACCCCCTTCAGCCCCGTCGGCGGGTCGAGGGTCCCTTCTTCGTAGGCGTCGCGCTCGCCGAGCCGGTCGAGGGCGCGGCGGCGGCAGCGTACGAAACGGGCTCGGCCTTGCGCTTGCCCTTGGCCTTGGCGGAGGGGGCGTTCCAGTAGTAGACCATCTGGGTCGCGAGGACGGCGTTGAGGGCGAAGCCGGCGATGAAGCCGTAGAGGATGAGCTTGTCGTCGACCTCCTGG
This sequence comes from Verticillium zaregamsianum, assembly GCA_002851755.1. Lineage (NCBI taxonomy): Eukaryota > Fungi > Ascomycota > Sordariomycetes > Glomerellales > Plectosphaerellaceae > Verticillium > Verticillium zaregamsianum. The sequence continues at coordinate 1,442,826 of NMXM01000009.1, read as the reverse complement.
AGGGTGGTGAAGATGCGGGTGAGAGAGCCGACGAGGTAGTTGAAGACCTGTGTTTGGATGACGCGGTTAGCAAAAGGGAGCCAGCAGAGTGAAAAGGNGGGGGGGGGGGGGGGGGGACGCACGGTGAAGGCGCTGAGCTGGCCAGTGCCGCCCTCCTGCCAGATGGCGAGGATCTGGGGCACCTTGCTGGCGACGCCGACGACGCCGGCGCCGGCCTGGAGCAGGGAGAGGTTCTCCATGGTGACGAACTGGCTGGAGAAGAGGCTCGCGAAGGCGACGGCCAGGGCGCTGACGAAGACGGCGGCGAGGGAGGCGCGGCCGGCGTAGTTCAGTACGAGGACGGTGATGACGACGTTCTGGGCGGCGATGAGCGCCGTTTCGCCGTAGGTGCTGAAGGGGAAGCCGTTGCGGAAGTTGTAGGCCAGGGAGACGACGTAGGCGGCCGTCTCGAGGACGTAGGACAGGACAGAGACGCCGGCGGGGGACTTGGAGGAGACGAGCTTCAGGATCTGGGGCACCTTGACGATGGAGGCGGCGGCGACGATGGCGAGACCGAGGGCCTTGGAGACGGCGAGCTTGAGGCAGACGTCATCGGTCAGGGTGATGTCGCGGACGAGGGACGTGTGGCACTGCTCGCCGAGGAGAGAGAGGGCGAGGTCATTGATGGGGCCGGGGAGGTTGTGGGTGATGGGCTGAAGCAGCGGGCGGAGGGTTTCCTGGAGGGCGTCCATGGCGGCGGCAGTGGTGCTGAAGAGCTTGGGCGACGGAGAGAAAAGGTAAAGGAGTGTTGCGCGCGATCGGCTTGTGGAAAGTGAAGCTGTGGCTTGACCGAGGAAATGTTCTGGAAAATCAGTTGCGACACGTTGAAAGAAAGAAGGCCGCCTAACAGGCTGCACGGGAGCTTGGGCCAATCGGGGGTTTTAGAGGGTCGGTGGGGAAGGGGGGCTCCGATGGACTGATAGACCCGTCCTATTTCCAGGGCTGTCCCCCTGTGCTGAATTGGCACCTGTCGCGACATCCATATACACATTCACCCTTTGCGATACCCTCACTTTGTTTTGCACTGCTCCTGTTTCCCTATAATTGAACTCTCGTGCCTTATGATCAGAGAAACACCGCCCCTTCGTTGTAGTAGGCAACTTCCAAACGCCACATGCAGTAGCATCCTTCGGCAAACCTGCCCATATCCGCAACTGAAAAACTGCCAAATGCCCTCCAAACTCCGGCAGCCTTGATCAACAACATGAACCCACAGTCCCACGGTCGTCCAAGAAACGAAGTCGCCTGATTGAAGAGCCCCGTGCAGAAAACCGTCATGCAACCTACTTCCTGGACTTTCGCGACTTCTTGTTGCGTTCCTGGTAGGCGTCGATAAGGTTCTGGCACTTGGCCAGGTTAACGCGGGGCTCCCAAGTATTCGCACTGGCCGGGAAACCCTTCCACTTGACTTTGTAGTAGTGGATGCCTCCCTGACGGTCAATCAGGGAGTCCTCGATCGACTCAACCTCCCACTCTTCCTCGGTGTCCTGCTGAGGATACTTTGGCTTCTTGGCAGGCGTCTTGACAGCCTGGACGCCCTTTCGCGATCTTCCGGACTTGGCCGCCTTTGGGCCAGTAGGCCGAGGAGGTGATGACTTGAGCGAATCAGCCTTTTTAAATGTTAGCATGACCTAACCTCGATAGAGACAATACCGTGGTCACATCTGATAGCGTTGTACGCACTTTAACCGCAGAGCTGATGCCCTGGTCGGAAGGCTGGACTCGCGTTGAGCGGCGGCGCTCTGGGGTGCTTGGGGAGACTAGGTCCGCTGTTAACTGTCTGTATGTACGTAATACATTACCGCCGCACCCTTTCCTCAGCAGAAAAGGGGTAGCGGAAACACGTACCTGCCGAAGTAGTCGTGCGCTGCTTCTTGACAGCAGCATTCGTGGTAGGTTTCTCCGAGGGAGAGCGCTTTTTAGAGGGACGACCCCGACCACGCTTGGCGGGAGCGAGCTGCTCGACCTCTACTTGGCTCTCTGTGGTGTCACTGTCACCAGCGTCATCATCTCCGTCTTCGCTCGCACTGGAAGCTTTGGCGCCGATGGGCCGGGAAGGAATGATCTTCTTGGTGGGACGACCTTTGCCACGCTCGAAGACAGCGGGCCCCTTTTTGTTGACATGCTCGATATTGGATTCAGCAGCATCGCTCTCAGCCATCGGCTCCGTACTAGTAGCGTTGTCGATAGCAGTCTTCGAAAGACCACGGTATTTGGGGGGACGACCCCGGCCACGCTTGACAATCGTAGACCTCTTGTCGTTGGCATCCTCGGGATGGGAATTAGTCACGTCTCTCTCAGCTATCGGCTCCGTATTAGAAGCCGTGTCGGTAGCGGCTGTCGAAAGACCACGATTCTTGGGAGGGCGACCTCGGCCACGCTTGACGGGAGGAGAGGGATCTCTCTCAGGGACTGGAACTCCGATATCGCTGACAACGCGAGGCTCAAACGGATACTCGGAGGCTCCGGAATGATCATCCGGCGAACTGCTAGCGATGTCCTCATACATTTCGTCGTCGGCCTGCTGCGAGGCGGGCGAATCCTCGAGCGCGGGAGGCATGGCTATGTCAAGGACTAGGCTGTTGTTCGATTCGCTGTTGCAGATTGTTTTCTTTAATCGGGAACGAATGCTGTTCTTCCACTTCTTGATTTGTTTTTGGTCGAAATCAGTGGTATCCTCGTCCGAAGCGCTGTAACGGCCTGTAGTGAATTCTTGCTTGCGTAGGAAGGTGTTAGCCACTTGTGCCAGCACAATCCCACACACTGTGAAGATGTTGGAGTGTGAAGCGGAAAGGGAATGAAAGGACAAGAATGGAGAACAAGGTCAAGAGGCAAAGGTGGAGGAAATGCGGGTAACATGTGTGCAGGTTCAGGGAGGTGGTAGATCAGGAAGGAATACGTACGGCGATCAGAGACGAGTTTGTGGCTAGGCTTGCTGGCAGCCCAGGTGCCCTTCTCGCGGGCTCTCTCTTCCTTTACAAGGCTAGCAGCAAGCTTATCTTCCTTCAGAAACTCGTCATCCGTGATATAGCCACCGGACGATGAGATGCCGCTGCCGTCTTCCACCTCGGTGTCGCTACTCTTGACCTTCAATATGTCAGACTTAACTAGGGAGATACCGTCACCTTGGTTCTGATCCTCTCGATATGCTACTTCTTGCTCGATGGTATTTCTTGGGAACCTTGAGCGGTCTCTGAAAACGGCGTGACTGAAGATGTACTCGTCAGCTTTCGGGTCATCTTCAGTTCAGCGGGCTAAGGGTGGTGGAGATGTACGCATCCTGGGAGTAAAGTATAGAGTAGCCGAGGCAAGAGCTCCCCTGCAAATCCTTCGCACCCCACAGCAGAGGCCCGGACATGGCGAGGGTATCGGCGGCGCGATAAATCAAACGGTAACGGTATTAGAAGCCTGATCAAGACTGGGACAGTATTCGAGTAGTGATGCGAAAGTCAATACTCTTGGACGGTCAAGGCCACAGTTCGTTAGGACAGTGAGCTCTCGAGGGAGGAAGTGTGACGGAGGCAAGCACAAAGTCATGGGGGCTCCAGTTAACAGCGAAGGGAAAGACGCGGGTAACAGGTGAGTCTAGTGCCTAGCAACTACTCGAAGCGTCCATGGTTTTGATTCCTGTTGCCCATCTGCTTATGTGGCACAATTATTACTTTTCTGGGCGAGGCAGGTGCGACGGGGGATGGAGCCACCGCGGGTGGCTCTGACGTCAACAGCGTCGACCCATCGATCAAGCAAACAGCTGAAGATAGCAGCTTCGACAAGACCTGTAGTTAACCATGCTGCAGCAGAGAGGTGTTCCCGTTGAAGCTGCTTCAACACACCATGATCTCCTAGCAATGTAGGAGATGCCCTGGCGCATACCCTCTTCACGAGTACACACTATCGCCACGGTCATGGGTTGCTCAGTCCGAGTCCACCTCGGTCACCCGGTTCTCGTCCATCTCCTGGAAGCGTCCGGATCGTATCGCCTCTTCAACCGGGTTCTGGACATCAATAATTCCTGTCCGCTTGAGTCTGCAGTCGGACGATTAGCTCGAAGTACCCCACAGAGCGTGGAAAAAAAGCAGCTCACCTCTCGAAGAGCTCATATAGTCTCTCCGCTTCTCTGAGTTTCTCGTCCTCTGTCATCTCAGGAAGCTCCACCACCCTCTCCGAGTCAATGAACTGGCCCGTAACTGGGTTGACAGGCCTGGTAGCAACCTCGTCTGAGGTCTCCGCCATATCCCCCGGCACCGCAATATTGTTCTTGGCGAGGAAGCCGGAGGCATAACCAAAGCCCACGTTCGCCACAAACTTTGATGGATCCTTATCAGATAAACTGTACAGGAGGTGCGAGGCGACATCACCCAGCTTGGGTGTCATCGGGTTGTTGGAAAGCTTCAGAAGCCTGGAGCCCAGCGATGTCCCTCGGCCCAAGACCTCCTCGCGGTCTGCTTCCGTTGGCAACAGGGTGGCGCGGAGATACTGCTTGACCACTTCCGTAGCAGCGGCCTCGACGTAAGCAAGTACTCCGACCAGAGGCGGCAGAAGTTGATCAAGCTCGCCTTCGGCGTACTTGCCCGGCTGCAACGACAGGTCGAGCAGGCTGACCAGCCTAGCGGCAACGCGGCTCGGCTGCTCCGAGGCCTCAGATGCCTGGGGACACAGTGATGACTGGACCTGGGGATCCTCGAAGTCGAGGTTGAGAAGCGCGTTGATGAGCGAGCTAAAGGGAGGGTCAAGGGGCTTGTTTGGGTTGATATCCTGCTTCCACAGCAACGTGACGATGAGCGGGATGGCGGGAGTGAAGAAGGACTTCCGCAGGGGGGAGTGGTGGGTGACGTTGAAGAGGAGTCGGAGGGTCTCGTTGACAGCCATGTCCTCCATGGGATCCGCCTTGCCCTTGGACTCTTCGCGCATGAACTCGGCATGACGAGCCAGGTTAGCAATGATGGCGCCAGCAAGATCGTGAGAATCGATGAGGGTGGGAATATCGATGTTTGGCGCGTATGTGGATAGTAGAAGGACTCTAGAAAGTAAAAAGGCGTCCTCCCAACTTTTAGGGCCTTCTTCCTGGAGCTGCTTGCATGCTGTTCCTTCGTGGCCAAGGGTCAGGAATTCACGTCTGGTTTCGGGCACGAGTAGCATCGAGTTGGCCAGAACCTTTAGCGCCCCACGAGCCGTCGCTCTTGACTGGCTTTCAAAAGCATGTCTGGCAAGAGTTTTGATACCCTGGGTAGCTGAATGTCAGTCCAAGTGTGGAAGCGCATCACGATGTCGCAATTGGCTCACATCTGGTGTAAATATGGGATCGGCGCTCCTAGGGTCTCGGCCGAGGAGTTTGAGTTGCTCTAGGTAAGCAACAAGTTCTGTTGCCCGTTAGGCATGGCACTTGGTCTAGAGGACGTATACTGACCGTTGGCCTTGAGGGTCGGCTTCTCAAGATCCTCAGTGAGCTTGCCCATCAACTTGGTCACAGCCGCGAGCTTGGCTGACGAAGCAGTCAGTATTGTTTGGGTGACGGCGAGCAGAGTTATGGGACGATGTACCTGGACCAGGCACTGCTAACTGAGAAGCCATATCGTCTGTGAGCTTTTGATAAGAGGATGATTTCGGCCACCCCATTCTGTGATGAGTGAGCGTGGAAGCTGCGTTTCAAGATGCAGCGCTCCAATAAGCACCTCGTGTCTGATGTCGACGGAGAAGTGGCTGGTGGGCCCTTGTGGCGCAACACCCCGCAGCGGCGCGAGATGGGACAAGACAGGAAGACAGGGATTCACGGGGGACACGGACCCCAAATCCCTAAAGTGCTTCCAGGTTTCGCGCGACGCTCGCGCGCGTCGTGAACGTGAACCGCGCCCGTGTCTTAAATGCACCCTTGCTAAATTACCCGTGCCCCATCCAGCTCCCGTTACCCAGGCACCCAGCTTTTCCACCCAGTGTCGACCTCCGCACCCTCAGCAATCGTCACTCTGCCCTGGACCTCAAACGCTTTCTGCCTTGGTCCTCGGAGGTTTCTCGACAATTTGGATAACATTCTTGGATCTTTAGTGTCCTCTCTGCTGGCGGAGCTCCCTCCTCCACCCACCCCCTCCGACACACATGCTGTTGACGACGACCTCAACATTCTCCTAGGCTCGCCAGACGGAACCACAGCACCCCCGTTCGGATTCTCTCGCAACCATGGGGTCTGTTGAAGCTTCCACAAAGCTGTTGCAACCAGACGAGCCACGTCCACCAACCCCTCCACGAGAGGCACGCATCGATGCCGACGCAAACGCTGTGAAGCCTCTCCTCGTCCGCGCAACGTCCTTGGACTCCAGATCGAAGCTCAACACGCCGCCCGGCCTCAACACCCCCGACCCCTCCACCAACAACACCAACCCTAACACGAGCCGATCGAGGAAACGTGTTGGCTTCTCCGCACAAGCTCAGTACAAGGAGGCTCCGAGATACACGCATGACAGGAAGGGCCGAAGATCGTCACCGCCGTCGGCCAGTCAACCGAGACCGGCCAAGGGCATCCTCAAGATTTCGGCCTCTCCCAGTCCCCACGACCTGTCCCTGATGGCCGACGACAGCGACCTCATGGGCCCTGCGAACATGTCCGACATGCTGGAGTCGACCGTTAGGCAGCTTGCGGGGACCGACCGAGACTCCAAATCGGATGCCTACATGATGCTCGTTCGCGCCCTGCAAGCCTCCAACAACTTGCCAGACCGAGTCGCTCTGCAAGGAAAGATGGGCCTCTTTGTTCAATTCATCCAACGCGACATCGTCTCCAAGACCCCCGCCGGCAACTCCGACTCGCCCCTCATCAGCAAGGCGCTCACTCTTCTCGACACCTTTCTCTTCTTTCCAGCGATTGCTTCGACAATACCTAGCGACTTTGGCGTTTTCATTGTTGACCACTGTATTCGATCGTTTGAAGACCCAGCGCTTCCAAAGGATCTGGCCAGGCGCCTCATGCACGTCATGGCCAAGCAAGACTTCCCGCACAGAGTCATGACCTCTGATCGCGTCAAGAGGCTTGTAAGCGCTTTACATTTGATGGATGGCTCATCAAGAGGCAAGATGGTTGTCGTCTCTCGCCTCAGAATCTACGCTCGTCTCATTACCCAGACGAAGGCCTACATGGCGACACACACAGAGTGGCTCAATGATGTCTTGACCGACATGCTGAGCAACGTCAAAGACATTAGAAACGCAGCCATCAAACTGGGCTTCGAGGCGTCCTTCATCTTTGGGAAGGAGAAGCTGCTCCAACGGAAGTTCATGGACCTCCTTGAAATGTCAATCGAAGAGATGACGTACATTGAGTGGTATCACGGACAGCTTCAGGAGATGATCAAAGGAGACGGCCAGGACAAGGCTGCTGTTCCCAAGATCTGGAGCGTCATCATCCTTCTCCTCCAATACCCTCTTAACAAGTGGCGCTACTTCAATCCCTCCTTAATGATCATCCAGAAATGCTTCAACGTTGCCGAGTCGAACCGCGAGGCCAACTACGCCTGGAACCGCTACGTCTACACGGCGCACCTCGACGAGCCAACCTTTCATAAGGTGTTGCCGACACTCTTCATGCCGCTTGCCAGCCAGCTGAGCAGGTCAACCGTTTCACCCGTGAAGCGCGAGCTTGTCATGGGGGGCCTGTGCAATCTCTACTACTATGCATTCAAACCCAACACGAACCCCAATCACCTCGACGCCTACTGGGACGTCAGTGTTCAACCACTCACTGATGCTCTTGTTCCGTCCGCAGAGATCCCTGATACCATGGACCTTCACCTCCAGCGCGCAACAGCAATCCTGATCGGCCTGCTCGACTCGTCGACACCACGGATCTGGAGAGATGACCGTATCAAGGACAGCCCCACTGCGAAGCCGGATGAACTACCTATGATCGATCCTAAATGGGTTCGTCGCAATGCTTCCAGAGTTTTCAAAGTCATTGGTCCGATCATGGACAAGAACTTCTGCCAGCTATCGGACAAGACAAGCTCAGCCCATAAGCTCTGGCGAGCTTTGGTGGGCTCCGTCGCGTTTGCGGCGTCCAAAGAGATCAAGGTTTCTACTGACACCGCCACATTCATCTCTGAGATGTTCAGCTTGCTTCTGAAGCACTGGCAAACGGGCATCACCATGCAAGAAAGCAGCAACGCCGAGACATCAGGAGAATTTCTTCGTGGAGTCCAAGAAATGGTTCTGACAGCGGTTGAATCGCTTGGCTTGCTACCCTTCACTGAGAAGATGATCTCTTTGGGAAGACTTAGCAACTTCATTCCCGTCGCAACCCCATCTCACAGGCCTGGGAAGAACCTGGGCGACGTTCGCTCGCCACTTCAACACCTTTTCGGCTTGTTCTCAAGACTGCCCCCAGGGATTCCCGACGACGAAAACTACCTCCAGTTCCTCCGAGCTGTCTTTTCCCCGTTCTTCTCGACCACCAAGTCGGCCAAAGCCCGGTCCGAGCTTGCCACTGAGATGCTGCAGACCGTTCCTATCTGGACGCCCGCGACAGCGTTATACCCATATGGACCTTGGGTGTTCACGTCAGAAAACATGATCGCCGCGATGAGCACATCTCAGAGCAGCATACAGACGACAAGCTCCAGCGGCGATGCTATCCTTGGGCACGAGTACCGAACCATCGTCAGAATGCTGGAGCGAGGGTGGAAAGAAACCCCCAATTTACCGCTTAAATACTGGAACGAATTGTACACCGCGCTGGCCAACCGTGCGGTAGAAGAGGTCGGCGAGCCTGGCAAGGCTATCGGTGTGATTGAGCCTCTGGCCAAGATGATTAGGGAGACATTACCTGCCGACTCGTCCGTATCCTTGCCACCCAACGCTTTCCGGGTCGCAATTGAGCTGCTCTCGTCCGCCAGCCAACCACAAGATCGACATGCTCTGGAGGCAGCTCGGCGTCGTGTCTGGGGCACAGCCAACACTGGGTCAAGAGGTCCATCGTTCGACTCTTTCGATCATCTGTATCAGCTTGTCGACCACCTTCTGCTGCACTTTTATGCCCTTGGCAGCATGGAAGGGCTAGCCGAGGTGGCAACTCCCTTCTTTGAAGAGATTTCGGATTTCGTGGTCCGCTGCAACCCACAGCTTGTCCTTAGGACGATCTCCAACCTGGAGAGTGGCATTTCCGTATGGATTCAGGACCAGCAGGGTATCTTGAGCAGCCGTCGCGATGGCGCTCAAGCCGAGGCTGTAAGTAGAGATATTGATTTCGGTCCAATCTGATACTAACCACTGTATAGGTCAAGAAACTTTGGAGCACGGTCTGCAACAAGATTCTCGGTGGGGAGAAACCTCAGCTGGAAGCCTTTGAGATGCTTCTTTGCGCTGCCTTCGAGAGCAAACACCGCCACATCGTAAACACTGCGGCCGAAACGTGGAATCGCGTCTTTGACAATGTTGACGACGTGCAATACCCTGAGAGGCTCAAAGGAGTGCTTCTTTCTTCTCAGTCAGTCGTCGACCTTGTCCTCCCAGGCCTCCAGACTTCTAGTGTCCCCTCGGAGTCGCACAACCGATCTTTTGTCGAGTCCCAGGACGACATCCCGGCAGCTCACCCAACGTCTTCACGATCCTCGCGCCGGGGCCTGTTGTCTTCTGCCGCCAAGCCTCGCCAGCTCGCGTCTTCCAGTCCTGCCAGGCCGAACCTTGTGGCAAAGCAGCCGTCGAGCAGCACGCCCAAGAGGACACGAACTAGCGCTCGAAGTACGCCAAAATCTCGGCTGAGGCATGACGATTCTCAGCTTCACTTCACGGCTGTCGAATCCTCGCCACTCGCCGGGGCCCAAGAGTCGCAAGTTCTCACGGAAAGACAACAGGAGGTCAGAGAAAGACAGAAAGATGTCGCCGCTATCTTCCCCGGGTTGAGGAGCAGCCCCCCTAGGACCGAAGCGGGAGCGGTGGCTAAACCGCAGACAACTAAATCGACGGCAGCCGAGAAACGGGATCACAGACAGAGGGATGTCACACCAGAAGCGCGCACTGGGGATGAGGAGTATGTCATCTCGACCCCTACCCCTCGACGTGGCCAGGCGCTGGCAATGATCGTCGACGATCAAGACATGACAGATCCTCCTTCGTCTCCGCCAGAGCCCCGTCCGTTCCCTCTGCTGCCGCATCTCAAGTCTCGCTCTGGAAGCCGCGGCGAGGTTGACCACGACTGGCCGATGAGCTCCTCGCCTGTCGGCGGATCACCCGTCGCTGCTAAGGAGGATGCGGCGCCTGCTGACATTCCCGTCCTCGACATCACCGGTGGTGACGGCAACGACCAGGAGCCATCAAGCCTGCAGACGCACGATACGGAAATGGTGATCGATGACTCTTTCCAGATGGATGTGGTCCCCTCAAGCGTTCCTTCAGAGGCGAAGCTTCCGCCGCACATCAAGGAAGCCATCATCGACGACGATGAGCCCGAAGAGGTTGAGCACAACACCGACGAGCCGTCGACCCCCCGCCACAACGACGCAGCCCATGACGATACCCGATCCGACGAGCCCGACGTCTTCGTCGACGCATTGACTAGCCCTCAGCAACCCATGACGCGCTCGGCAACCAAAGCTCTCGACCGCCAGGCTGGCGGCGAGAAGGACAGCTCGTCCTTCATCATGAGCGACGGCGACGAGAACAGCATGCTGCGGCTCATAGTCGAGCTGGATTCGCGCCGCTGCAAGCTTCCTCTCAACAACCACCCGCCCGAGTCGCCCTCCAAGCAGGAGGACGCGAAGGAGGTCCTCGACTGCATCACGGTGATGGCGCCCGAGGACGAAGAGGACGAGGAAGCGGAGGAGAAACCGCGCCGCAAGTCCAAGTCCAAGTCTCGCTCGCCCGGCGCCTCGCAGCAGGGCAGCGTCGTCGACAGCCCCGCTCCGTCGGTCAGCGAGACAAGCAGCAAAAAGAAGAAGCGCAAGAGGTCCGCCACCGCTAAGGAGGAGTCGCGCAACAAGAAGGCCAGGTCGGCCCACAGCAGCCAGGAGGGACAGCACAGCCGACAGGCGTCCGTCCTCACGGACGCCTCGTCCTCCTTGTGCTCCGACAGCCACGCGTCCACGGGCGCGCACGACTCGTCGCATGGGCCCTCGACACCCATCAAGGAGACCCGCGCGCGGAAGGCATCTGTCACGCCCAGGCGCCGCAGCCGCAGGATCAGCAGCGACGAGAAGGACACAGACACGGAGCTCGAGTCGCAACTCGCCGCCGAGCAACAAGCCGCCAGCCAGAGCCAGTCGCTCGCTGCCGAGGAGGAGGTGGTGGCGGCGGCGGCAGCGTCGGCGTCGAGGGATGGGTCTATGGACCTCGACGACACGCCCCGCGCGCGGGCCGCTGCACCACCGGCGGAAGAGCAGGCGAAGGAGCCGTCCATGCTCGACTCGCTGACCGGCGTCCTGGCGCACCTGAAGTCGGCGACGCTGTCCCGGGAGGAGGTGTACAAGATGGAGGACGTATTGATGGATATCAAGAGGGAGCTGTTCGCAGCCGAGAAGAGAGGAAGGGCGTGACTCTGAAGAGAGGAGAAGCGCCCACACCGAAAACAACACACTGCCAGGAATACGGAGGTATGAGCATTGCTTCGGCGTACAGGCGGCATATGAGCTCGGGCGAGGGCTCAGGTTGAAGTTATTTTTATTTTGTCTTGTTCACGTCGAAGAGGGACGCTCATAATTGTACATGGTGACGAATGGCATACATACCAACGGCGGTGTGGGTGGGTGGTCGGACTATACCTATGAATACCTCAGGGACGGCATTGTTTAGATACCTAGTTTGTAGATTGGTAGCCCTTCGAGGCGTGAGGTTATGAAAACACATCATGATCGTGCTTGGTCGGCCGATGGACGGTGAGAAGTGACACAGTTCCTGAAAGCGTCCATATGATGATGGGTTGCGTACGATTCATCATTCGGACTGAGTAGTTTGTTCTAGGATCACCGCGCTCCGACGCCGGGTATGACAAAGGAGACGCGCTGATGGCCGCTCGTTTCTCTTCCACCTCATCGAGTCATCTGAGCACTGGTGCAGGTCCTGACGTCTGCCTGCCTTCGAGGTTCATCCACCCACCCGCTACAACCTCCCCACAATTCACAAATCCCCCGCTGTGATGACCTGCGCGCCCTCGAATGCGTCGCCGGGCTCAAGCTTCTGCCAGCCCTTGACGGCACCGGCCTCCACGCAGATCATGTTGCGCCAGCCGTCGTCGGGTGCAAAGTCGGGCATGGCCTTGGCCTTGGCGTCCCAGGGGTTCCAGACGACGACATCGTCAAGGTTGTCGCGGGTGAGGCTGTAGAGCTTGCGGCCCGAAGCGGCATCGGCGACGACGATGGGGACCTTGGGGCCGCCGGCGGGAGTGTAGATGCGATCCGTCTCGCCGGTGAGGGCGAGGGGTCCTGATTGGGTCTTGGCGGCGAGGGATTCGGTCTTGTCGAGGTAGGGAGAGGCATCGAGGTTGAGGACGTGGATGGCGTTGACGTCCTGGGGTTGTTAGCGGGTGTTTGCAGGCCGCGGGGTCTGGGGATGCGGGTAATAAGACTTACAGGAACGCGCAGGTAGGTGTGCAGGAGGACCTGGAGCTCGAACGGCTTGTCGTCCTCGTTGGTAATGACGAGCGACGTGGACAGTGCGTCGCGGTCGAGGGTCACGCTGTAGATGGCACCGAAGTTGTATCCCCACGCACCCTTGGTCTTGTCGTCAAGCCTCGCGGTCGACAGACCAAAGTCAAGCTTGACGCTGTAGTTGGTGCCGCTCTCCTCGGACGACTTGCCGAGGAACTCCCAGCGGGAGGAGCGGGCAAAGCCATGCTGGGGCAGATTCTTGGTGGCCTCGTGATCGGGGGCCTGGCCGAAGACGGGGAAGACGAGGGGGATACCGCCACGGACGGGCTTGGAGCCGTCGAGAGGGGCGGCATCGGAGAGCCACAGGCGGTCGTTGCCGGCGGCATCCTTCCAGCTGAGCACGGTAGCGCCGTGGAGAAGGACGGAGATGGATTCGCCGGTGGGGAGGACGGCGTCTACGCGGGAGTTGTCGTCGGAAGTGGTGACCTGGGCTTGGGGTGGGAGGCCGGGAGTGGTGGCCAAGGCCGTGGGCTTGTTCGGGCGGTCGACCATTTCTGTGGGCGAACGGTGGGTGAGGAAGATGTATGGATGTAGTGTAGATGACTGTGAAGTGAGAAACTGAAGCGAAGAGAAGAAAGGCAAGGCAAGGCAGAAGCAATGAGCAAGAAGAGGCTGAGGCTGGAGCTGATGCTGAAGCTGACGCTGTGCAGAAGAGGAGGGGAGGTGGGAGGCCGTGGAGTTAGTACCAAATGACGGGACGGGCCAGACGGGGGGGAGGGGATGGAGCAGCAACAATGACGGGAGGGAACCCTGGGCTGGGTTGGGGACAGGGATCGGGGGATGAAGCGGAAGTGGATGGAAGGCGTGGTTGGTAGTGAATGGTGGATGGAGATGGAAACGGAAGTGGGAACACTGAATGGGAGGTCGAGGTGAGGTGATGTGAGGGCGAGTGAGGTGGATGGCGGGGTCGTCCCAAGGAGGGGCACCTTCCCCCCTCCTCCTCCCCTCCTCTTCCCTCCCAAGCCCAAGACCTCACTAAGGGCGGGCGAGTGCGAGGGGGCCCGAGGGGCAGCAGCTCCCGACTTCAGCCTGGTGAAGCACGTCCAGTGTCACCACACAGCACCTGAAACGTTATACGTACCCCAGTACGTACCTAACCCAACCAGCACCGAGGCCCCCCACCTGGAGCTTCGTTAGCGACGTCTCACGTCCCCCGTACGCCTTCCCCAAGCTCCCAAATCCCACTCCGCTTCGACCACATCACGACATATATCCGACACCAATTAATCGACAAGATCAGTTCTCCATCATTATCACCTCTTCCCTGTGTCTAATTCCTTAGCCAAGCTATGACTCCATCTTGAATCCAAGGCTGTCCCGCCCGTCGTCGACCAGTCTCCCCCACTCCAGGAGTAACCGGAAAAGATACACCTCCCTGTCCTCTCGCCGCAGCGCATTTTCTGCCCACCGGCTGCCCGCCGTTGCAATCCATTTCGCGTCGCTCATACTGCCTTCAAAGTCGATTTCTCTTCCGTTGACCGGCCCGCGGCCCTTCAGACCTGTAAAGTAGGCCATTGTGCTGTGCAGCGCCTGGAACCGGATGTCTACCGGCACAAAGTGTACCCATGGGAGCAGTCGCTCCGTGTACCACGCCCGGAAGATGGACGACACGACTGGCACGCTTCCCGACCGTAGCGTCTGCATGAACCGCTTCGGCGGGGAGCTGTCCTCGTCGAGGAGCAGCACATATCGATAGTTGAGCGGCTGTCCGCTCTCGCCATCCTTGCCCTTCTCGCCAAACTCGAGACGCGCGGCCACACATCCAGCGTCACCGCAAGACGGGTACGACGACACACCGATGTCAAAAGGCACCACCGAGTTCGCCTCCAGTGCATGTACCCTCTCGTGACTGAACTTTTTTGGATCTCCCGAGGTCGGGAGCAACATCGTCACCTCATCGCTCGCCGTGGCATTGTTGACCAGATGCAGAAGCCGATGCTTGTGATTCCCGTGTAGCATGTCGTGGCTGATGGCCTGCTCCCCAAGCTCTCCCCGCCAGTGGAGCTTGTCGACGCGTGTCTTAAAGTCCCTGTTGGAGTCACCCTCTCCATCCGACTCGTCCATCATAGGTATCAGGATGTCGTTGAATCCGTCGGCCTTGAACTTGCTGAAGACCGGTACCAGTGTCTGGAACGGCGCTACTCTCTTGTTGGTCATGTGGAAGCCGTGCAGTCTCGACAGGTCTGACTGAGAACAACGTTCGATGGATGCCTCCCACTTCTTCAAAAAGTGGTCTTTCGAATGGACGCTCACGCAGGAAGTGCACAGGTCCCGTACGTTCCAGTGCCGAAGCGTTCTTCCACTCGACCCAGCGGGGCAGGTCTGTGCCTCCATCTCGCGAAATTTGGATGGTGCTAGGAAAGCTTGACGTATCGAAGTGCTGTCCAGCACTTCTGGAGCCGCTCCATCTGAGCCTTCTGACCGCCGAACGCTCATATGATACCTCCCATCTTTTGCCAATTTTGGATGTTGTCCGAGGTTCGACCAGGGTGTGAGGACTCGCGGCTCCCCGCCCAGGTTGATGGGGAGGTCCATGTTCCCCAGGTGCTCAGAAAAGTTCCCGATCATCTTGACCAAATCATCGAGCATCTTCCGGTGCTCATCCTGGGCTTCATAGTTGTGTGTTGCCTTCTTGTCGACAACTCGTACCAGGGCAAAACCTGGCTCCTTTGCTGCCAAATCCAAAATCGACTGCCGTATGACATCTGGCTTCAGGCCCCAGAATGGCACCACGTCGTTCTCAATCTGCTGGAAGTGGTCGATGATGACCGAACTTTTCGATTCGGCGAACTCATACCACTTGTCGAAGTTAGGAGGCGGGTCTCTCCCGTCGTGGCGCGTTTGGTACTCCTGGACCGCGATCTTCAGGCTTTTGCTGACCGACGCATGTGTAAGCCATCGGTCTGCCTCAGTTCGCGTCCGGTAGACGAAAGTGTCTATGGGATGTCGGCTGAGCACTTGGTTCGTAAGGATGGTGTAGACGGTCGTCCCGATCAGGGCGGCTAGCAAGATGACCAGGATGAAAACGCGCCTGATGAAGATGACGGAGCGCAGGTTGGCTGTGTACATGAAGAGGCTGAATCCAGTCACGATGAGCGTGAATGGTCCGAGGGCTGCGATTTTTGCCCCGCCGTAGGCATCTCCCAGCGAAGCCACGGCCCGGAAGGAGGTCAACAGACCCGTTGCGAACGTGATGATGCCAAAGGGCTTCACCGGCCCGGACTCGGTAACGAGCAGGCTGATGGAAACGACAAGCACGCAGAATGTGAAGCTGTCATTGATCGTGTCGAATAGAAAAAGCCACCCCAGACCAATGAAGCCAGTGGGCTGGAGTGTGAGGAGCGGGTCGGCGTCGCCGGTGGGTCGCAGGGTCAAGAGGAAATAGATGGTCCAGTCGAAGGCTGCAACAGAAAGCTGGACACCGCTGAGGGTACGAAGCCGGCCTTTGGTCGACTTTGTGAAGGCTAGAACTCGCCAGAGAAGGACAGCAATGACTCCGTCGAGGACCAGGCCGGAGATCTGCATGAAAACGATCCAGGGGCGGTTGTCGAAGAGTGTCGAGCAAAAGTACGTCGAGTGCACCTTGTTAGCAGCGGCGAGATACGCGCCAAAGTTGAACAAGAAGACGCTGGCGACCAAGGTGAGTCGCGTAGTCTTGAACCACTGTTGCACCTCGTCGGCCACCGTAAGCCAGGGGTCATCCGGCCAAGATGACAATTCAGCCTGAGACTTGCGACCGAAGAAGACATCGTATATCACAACCAGGGTACAGAAGAACGCCTAGGAGTGGTGTCAGCTGCTAGATGTCGTGAGGAACAGTAGCGACAGGGGTCTCACCTCAATGCCGGGTGCAGAGCATTGGAGCTTAGCGGTTGTCTGGTGGAACAACTCAATTCGAAGGATAATGCAAAACACGATGATAGGGACGAAGTAACGACGTGGTCTTCGTGGTAGGCTCAGTGGGGCATGGTCTTTGGTCGAGAATGCGGACGTCTGGCCGGGTGTCTTCTCATCTATGTGTTTGTCAGTCGCGAGCGGGCGGACCGAACAGGGGATGGATCATACCGAACCTAGCATCCGAGCCTGGTAGCCACTTTGAGAAGTAGCTTAGAAGCCATGTCAAGCCAGAAGAAAGCAGGAGGACGATAGCTAGTGAATAGCGTGGCCATTCTGGGCAAGGGCGTCAGTAGGGAACCGTGTGCCCTGTATTGGACGGAGTCTTACGATTCAGCGTGTGAGTCTCGAAGTTGTAAGAAACCCAAACAAAAGAAGTAACCGCGCTGTCGTGATGTTAGGTTACTGTTTCTGGTGGCCGACGGCCAAAGGTGAAGCTCACCAGAGGGCAGTGAGATGGATTCGTCCATTCTGTGCCATTGCACCGAGCTCTAGGACGTGTTCGCCTGGTCCTTCACCTCATTGGGGTGGCAAAGCGGAGCAGCCAAGGGTGTGGTGCTCTGGTTGATTTGGGTGAAGCCTTTCAATACATCAAGACATTTAAGAACCGAGAGAAGCTAATAGAGACTTTCCAGGATGAAAGCTAGATTCGAACAAGATGAGATGGTGGAAGCTGAGATTGAGCCTGAGCCAAGGGACAGAAGGAACATGACGACGCTCGTCAGGGGCACGCACCTTGCCATTAGGTAAGCCAAGACTGACCACTCAACGCGTCTCCGTCCTCAACCCGCGTCGAGCTCCTACTTCCAAGTCCCTGCATACCAGTCGGGCATCTCCACCTGACACTCCACGTTGATCCCATTCCGACCCCTCCGAGGCGACATTGTTCGAACACGACGACATTCCCGTCCATCTCCGAAGAAACTCGACGATATCCAGAGACACGAAACCCCATGGCGCGATGGCCGGCTTCAATGAAGCCCCCATCATCCAGAAGCTCGCCGTCCCTGGCGTAACACTGCTCATCCTCTTCCTGGGCTACTCCTCGCAGTACCTCTTCCACACGGCATCCGACCTGGCGCCCGGCCCTCTATCCCGATCCCAATCCTACATCTTCAACGGCCTTCTGGTGTGTCTATGGTACACCTACTACAAATCATGCACCGTTGATCCCGGCCGCTACATCTTCACCTCCAAAGTCATCGAGCTCCCTCCCGAGGATGACGACAAGACGAACCCCTCTGGCGGCGACAACCTCAACAGCTACTCGCGCTGGTGCCGCAAATGCGAGGCCCCCAAACCCCCGCGTGCTCACCACTGCCGGACCTGCCGCCGCTGCATCCCCAAGATGGACCACCACTGCCCGTGGACGACAAACTGCGTCTCTCTCACCACCCTCCCGCACTTCATTCGCTTCCTGATCTACACGAACCTCTCCCTCGCCTACCTCTCCTACCTCCTCTTCCTCCGCTTCGCCGCCCTCTGGCACGACCGCCTGCTCCCCGCCTACCTAGGCCCCTCTCTCCCGGCCCTCATCCACGTCGCCCTCCTCGCCGCCGTCAACTTCTTCACCTCGCTCGCCCTCGCCATCATGCTCTCCACCACGATCTACAACTGGCTCTTCAACATGACGACCATCGAGTCCTGGGAGTCCGACCGCCACGACGACCTCGTCGCCTCCCGCGGCGGCCGCGCCTGGTGGGACTCCGGCCGCGCGCCCTACCAGCGCGTCGAGTTCCCCTACGACCTCGGCATCTTCGCCAACCTCGCGCAGGCCATGGGCACCAGCTACTTCCTCTTCTGGCTGCTGCCCTTCGCTGACAACCCCCGCGTCGCCGCCACCGAGGGTCGCGGCAGCGGCTGGCAGTACGAGGAGAACGGCTTCAACCCGCGCGAGGGCATGTGGCCGCCCCCCGACCCCAGCAAGATGCGTGGCGGCCGCGCCGGCGTCTGGCCCGCCGCCCGAGCGGCCCTCGACAAGGACGACGGCGGCGCGGCGCGGTATAGCACCCCCGCCGAGGACCTCGCCGCCTTCCGCAGCAGGCAGGAGGCCGACCTGAGGCGGTGGGAGGGGAGGAAGTCGGAGCTCATGGCCGAGCTGGAGGAGGTGGACGACTACGACATGCTCGACGAGGACGGCTACGACCTCGCGGCCGGCGCAGGGTGGACCAACTCGGACGGCGAGAGGTTACGTGACTATGGCGTGGATGAGGATGCCGAGATTGAAGAGGTCGACTTGCACTCGAAGAGCGTGGACCAAGCGGATGACGATGTGCCCCTGGCAGAGCTCCTGCGGAGGAGGAAGATTCGCCAAAAGGACGGCGAGCAGTGACGAATGAGGATGATGAACCATGTAGCGAACCAAACCACCAGATGAAAAAAAAGAATTGCAACATTTTCTTTTCTAGACAAGAACGAGCATCACGCCGATCCAGCGCCTTACGCGACGCTGACCACCTCCAAGCTCTATATCTCTACAAAACAAGCAGCCAGAAACCAACCTCTTGAGTTGATCCCGTCTGGCCAGCGAAAGCAACATCGTCCCCCTCCTCCACCGAAGCACATCACCATTGCCACGCAATCGACACGCGCATGCGATGGCGCCGAGGAAAAGGCAAAATAAGTGCCATCAGCGTTGCGTAACAAAAAGGCCGCTTGCCGTACCCGCCCCCGTGTCGCGTGAAGGAAACAAAAAGCACTTTGCCGTCGTGAAAGTTCGTCAAGCCATCATCAGCCATCAAATCGCAAACTTTCATGTCTCGGTTCTCTCCCCGGGACAACCTCGATCACCAATCGTCATCCTCTTGCTTCCTCTGCATGGCGTTCTTGCGCGCCAGCAGGGCGTCGGCCAAGCTGTTGCCGAGGCTCGGCGTCGGCGTGTTGCTGCGGCTGTTGTCGGAGCCGCTGGCGCCGTTGCTGATGACCGAGTCACGGGGCTGCTGGGCCGAGAGCGCCGCGGGCTTGCGACCAGCAGCGGGGCGCTTGGCGGGAGGCGGGGGAGGCGCTCGTGGGGCCGGCTCTTGAGCCATCTCTTCCACGTACGCAGCGGGAACCCAGGCTTGCTGGCCGCCACTCTTTCCGAGCCACCAGCCTGTGACGATGTCAGTGTATCATTCTACTGTGGTGGTCTGAGGTACGTACCGTTGTTTTCCTTCTGGACAATCTCGATGATGTCGCCTGCCTTGATAGACAGCTCATTCTCCTTCTGGCCGTCAAAGTCATACAGCACCTTAGCAATGACCTTGGGCTTGGCGGGAGGGGCAGGCGGCGGCGGTGGAGGTCCTCTGGAAGAAGTCGCCGAGACGTTTCGTGTGTGCGACGGGATCGGGGCATGGACGGCAGCCTGCTGCGCAGCTGGTTGCGGGATGGATGGCACAGTCCTGGAAGAAGAGGCGGCGGGGGCGACGACAGCGGCAGGCGTGGGAACAGGCCGAGGTTGAGGCTTGCGAGAAGTGGTGGGCTGACTCCTCGAGGGTCGACCGTTGGGACCGCCAGGCTTGATGAGCTTTCCGCGGGTGATCGGCCGAGGCGGGACGGGCTTGCCCTTCGGCGTGGGTCGCGAGCGCGATTGCGGGGACTCTCCGGCACGGGTGTGGACAGCACCGCTCTTGTAGAAATCGACAGACTGTTGGGAATCCTTGAGCACCTTGACCTGCTGCATCTTGCCCGGCTTCTTGGCGTACTGGATAGCCTCGGAAATCTGGAGGTTGAACCCTCCAGGCATCACCCTTTGCATTTGAGTGAACAGCTCCGTCTTCAGTATGCAGTTGAGGAGAGGATCGGCTTCCTGAGGAGATCCCACCAGCAGCGAAAACCAGTCATCCTGGGCGTTCGAAGCGCTGATGCCCTTGATGGCGCCAAGGGGTACCGCGCGCTCAACCGAGATCTGAGGCTGGCCGCCGACAAGCATCTGAGCGATGATGTAGAATTTGCTGTTCGTAACAACAATCGTGCGGGGGCTGGGCTTGCTGGAGCGGCCGAATTTGGCCTCCAGGATCTCGCCACGGCACGAGAAGACGGCCTTCTCGTTGCCGCCAAGGCCGATGGCGTTGCGAATCTGCGCGCCAGGTCCAGTCGAGGCATTGAGGCCCATGTAATCTCCCAAGAAGCGCCTTGAGCCCAGCAGACTCATGCGACGCCTCTCCTTGCGGCCACCCAGAACTTGGTGGCCGTGGTCTCGGAGCTGAAGATACTCGGCACCGGTCCTCTTCTTACGCCAGAACCGCTGGATACGAGTCGCAGACTCGGCACGGTAGGCAAGGTAGGCGCGCCACATGCGCTGGATACGCGTGGCCATGTTGTGCCAGTAGCGATCCCGCATGTGTTCGAGGGCAAACAGGGTTTCTGGCGACTTGATAAACGCTTTGGTGGTACCCATCTGCCATTCCTCCTTCGGGATGCTGGTGTCCTTGAAGATCTGCTTGACCGCGGCCTCGTATGACCCTGACCAGGTGTATTCACCAGCATACGATGTTGCCGGTGACAATAGGAAAAAGCGGTCGACAAACTTCTCGAACGACTGACGGTACGCGAAACCAGCGCGACGAATGCGGACGTTCTCTTGCAGACCAAGGTACTTGATCTGATGCAGGACATTGGGGACATTGTACTCGGTCGGGGACTTATTCTCGTTTGGCTTGATCGTACGGATGTAGGATGGCTGGCACTTCATCAAAGTCTCGACCAGGGCGTTGGCCGAGGTACGGATACGATCACCAGCGGAGGGGGGCTGCTTTCGGTTGTCCTGGTCGACCTGGTTAGGGAAGAGAGTATGGACGAACTGGTTGCCGCTCGTCTGGAACATGTTGAGGAGACCCTTGAGAAGCAGATCCTTGTTCTTGTCTGTGATGCCGTCCACTGTGTAGCTCACGTCTCCGGCGTAATGCTTGATGATGAAGCTGCCTTGTCGGGGCGTTAGGTGAGGGTTAGACATGCTGTTGACGCTCTGCATGAAGGTGCGGTCGCAAGCAGCCGGATCAGCATGGGCCGTCTTGGTAGCATCCTTCATGGCGGAGAAGACACCAGGGGGCCGGATTGATTCGATGAGGTCGCATACGATCTTGTTGTCGAAGTACTTGATAGGAGTCCACTGAATCTGCTCTCGTGCGTACTCTTCCTGCTCCGTCTTGAGCGTCAGCTGAATGAAGATTTGCTGCAGCTTCTCGTTGACGTAGTTGATGCAGAGCTGCTCGAAAGAATTCTTCTCGAAGATCTCGAAACCGTAGATGTCGAGAATGCCGATAGCATTCTTGGACGCCTGCTTGGCCTTGAGAGACTGGTTGATGCGGGTCACGATCCAGTCGAAGAGGTTGTTGTAGATGGCCTTGGCGAGGGCGTCGCGCGTGGCGATGGCCTGGGCCGGGTTGGCGGGAGACTCGATGACCTCGCCGTTGCGCGGAGTAAGGATTCGGATCGTGATGGCCTTGACCAGCTGTTCGGGTGTCACCTCCAACAGGTACGCCAGGAAATCCACGACAGACTGGTCCGAGATGGCGGCATAACCTTCTTGGTCCTCCTGGAACTGAATGTTACCCGTCCACAAGACAGCCGCGAGCATGCGGAAGATCTCATCCTGTTCCGCCTGGTTGAGACCGATAATCTTCATGGCGTTGAGCGTATCTTGGTATTCGGCGAGGTCGTCGATACCGTCCACGTCGAAACATTTCGACCGGCTCGTGTAGGCGTACGTTTCGGGGGTCTGGATGCCGAACTGCTGGCGGTAGTTCTGCGAGGCGCCCTTGGTGAATTGATAGAAGATGTGGAAGTTGCGCTCGTTGGTGATCTGGCCGGTCACACGCGTCTTCTCAAGAAGGTAATTCGTGATGTCGGCTCCGACAGGCTCGCCCTGCGTGTTGAAGTGGATTTGCAGGTATTTGCCGAAGCGAGACGAGTTGTTGTTTCGTAGCGTCTTCGCGTTGCCGAAAGACTCGAGCAAGGGGTTCGTAGCCAGCACCATGTCCTTGATCTGCTTGATGTCCCCCGACTCGCCGCCTGACACGCTGGCGATGTACTGCATGATGCGCTTCGCCGCCTCCGTCTTGCCTGCACCCGACTCACCCGAAATGATGACACACTGGTTGTCTTGGTAGGCTTTCATGTTGTAGTAGGCGGACTCGGCAATCGCGAAGACGTGAGGGGGCACCTCCAGACGGTTCTTCCCCTTGTAGCTCTCCAAGACCTCTTCGGTGTAGATGCCGAGGTCGCGGAACGGGTTGACGGAAACCAGCACATGGCCAATGTAGGTGTAGATCTCACGGCCCTCGAATCGCTTTTTCAGGTTCTCGTTAATGGCCTCGTTGGACACCTTACTGAGCAACGTGAGGTCGGATACGCCGATCTCCTTCTTCTTGGTAACTTCGTAGGTGGCCTTCTTCGGTTTCGCCGCAGCGCCGCCCTGGGCCGATGCGCCCGACTGGGCGTTCCTAGACGCCTTGTCCTTCGGGCGTCTCGAGATACCCTAAGTTTTAGGGTCGCGATCGTCAGTTCAGCTGTCCCTTGTCACGGCGGTGTACCATGAACTGGCTGGCGCCTGGAGGATCGGGGTTGGGCGCGCGGAGTGTCTCACCATGGTGGGCGGTCCTCACGGGGAGAAAGGCGGGTGTTTTCGATGCGCGAGAATGAAGCTGGATGCAGCTTTGACGGTGAGGAGGGGAGGTCGTTCAAAGGAAAGTGCGCAATGTGTAAAGTTGTCTGCCTAGGCAATGACGTTGGAGTTCATTGGGGAGGATTACGCAGTGTCCTGTGGCTGGTTCCTGAGATGTTGGCGGAGCTGCACCTGGCCAGGCTGGGTTGGGCGGCGTGCCTGACGAATTGCCATACGCAATCGTCCGAGATATAACCGGGAACTTGGCTCAGCCTCAATCGAATCGCGTTGGGTCGGGTCTCGACGCCATCGTTCTCGCTTAGCGGCGCTAGCGCCATCCATCTCCCTAGCTCTGTTACCGGTCGCCAGGCGTCTTTGATGACCGTCAATGCATCGCATCATTAGGCCATTCACCAACATAACTGCTGCATGCTCTCACCAACGATCTTCACTTTCTACATCTTTTTTCCTGCAACCTGCCAAAGGGAACACCTAACCTTGTAATCGCTGGACCATCCACACCTTGTCTACTGTCGCCAAATTAAGTCAGTCCCAAGGGATAGGCCACCAAAGCCAACGCGACCCCGTTATCGGACGGCATCGTGAGTTGTGATATCCGTGTCACAGCTGTCGCATAAAGGAGTCTTGCCCCTTCCCAGAAGGGCACTCTGAATATCATGTCATGTACTCATGCGTCTCACAACCACCTTAGGGACCAAACAAGGGTCCCACAACTAGTGAGGATTGACATCACAGCAATTACTACTCAGAAGGGGGGTATCGCTGTCGCGGTTGCTCATCACTCCGCCCAAATGTCCCAAATGTCCCACGCATCACCCCCGCCGTCTTGTTCATATCAGTCATTACCCATCTCTGTCATCAACTGCCAAGCCCGAGGCCACTGACGATGCGCACATCCTCAGCCTGCCGCTCGAGCGCGGTCCTCATCCGTTCAGAGTACTCTGCCTCTTCCTGCTCAACCCGCCTCTCCTTTTCTGTTTTGGGCTCCTGTTCGTTGAAATCGCTCGGCTGGAATCTCGGCGTCTCTGCAAGACTCACCAGGCCTAGCTTCTCGCCCGTCCAGAACAATATCTCGTCGTCGTTGATTCTGTCCTGCTGATCGGGCGTCGCAGTCGAAACGATCTTTCTCGCCAGATCGTCAATCCCTGGCATCTGAGAGAACAACGATGGTCGGTTGATGGGTTCGCTGTGTCCGATCCTGACGCGGCGCACCTCTGTGAAACCGTCCCTCTCGAACCACTTGATGTAGCCGGATCCATCCGAAAAGGCAATGCAGGTACCATGGGTAACGACTGATAGGATTTTCGACTGCGAAGCATTATACCGATTCTTGAAGTTGGAGTTGTGCTGCTTGCCGCCTTGGTCTCGACCCGAGGTCGGTAGCGCATACAGCTCCAGGGAACCCTTGCTGTTGTATTCGCCGCCGGCGATCAGCGTCCGCCCCGGCTTGGCCTTTGACTCGCGCACCTGGTCTGCCGAGAGCTCGCCGCTGCGGCGAACCTCACTGTCTAGCGGCGAGAACGAGTATGGCAGTGAGGTTAAACTGGAGAGCCTGGCGCCCGAGTGTATGCTGCCTACAATGGGGGCGAGCTTTCTGCGGTCGTAGTGCAGAATATTGCTGAATCGTCCCGCGACATAGATGTCGTTTGACAGGGAAGTCTCATCACCAGCATTCGGAAGATGCAGGATGCTGAGGGGGTGGGGTTGAGAGAGGGGGGCGTATTGCGGCAGCGGATCTGTGTCGAAGATCTGATCCACTGCGTCGTGGGGTTGGTGATGTCTCGCCCTGTAGTCGTACAGGTGGATGCCCAACGAAGTGCCCACGGTCAATGGCACATCGGCGTGTGCGCTTGAGAGTGCTGCTATGGACCATTCGAAGGACTGATCCGAAACGACGGCCAGCCGCTCGAGGTCGACCTCCATGAGGTGGCCTTGTACGGCAACGAAGGCCCTTTTCCCCTGGCTGTCCACGCTGATGCATTCTGTGACGCCAGCATCTATCTTGCGTGAACGACCGACAGCGCCGGGCCCGTCGATATGCAAGATGCCCGGTGCACTCTTGGCTATCATGGCACCTTTGCGACCCCGTCGCCCTTTGATATCCCATAGGCATATTGAGCCGTCATCGAGCGGGGAGACGGCCAGCATGTTGCCGGGATCGTCCGGAGGGCTATACAGCGCAACGCCCCGGACGTCCAGAAGGTCCTCGAAGCTGCCATCTCGTATGCAAGGCTGCTGTAGCCAACTGGTCGTCGCAGGTGCATTTCGGTGGATGTACTCGTCGTACCAGCAAACGGACTCGTTGGGAAATGTTGGGTCCCAATTGGCAATCTCCCGGAAACGCCGGTCCTTCCGCGCAGCTTGTGTGTCCTGAGCGGTGTGCGGGGATGGATCCGCGGCGTCGATCTCCTGGCTCAGGGAAACGGCAGCGTCCAGGAGCGGCTCGTCGAGTATATCAGCATCAAGCACCCTGGCCATGCGCCGCCGCCGCTCAAGAGCCTCCAGGAAAGGCGAGTCGTCAAATGTCCTCAACCGCCAGTGGTTGTTGTCGAGCGAGATCTCGCGGAGCTTGCGGCACCCGAGCTGCAGGCTGGGGAAGTCCCGAGGCTCCAGGACTGATGAGGGGCACCCTCGTCAGCCAAGTCACCCAAGACGAACGGGCGGAGAGGACTATGCTTGCTTACACGTGAAGATTCTGAGGAGAATCTCGTCCGGGAGCCCCTGAAGCTGCTTGTCTACAGCTTGAGAAGCCATGACGACGGCCCGAAGCGGTTGGGCTAGCGCGACACTGGCAAGACGAAACCGATGAAGGACGTTAAGTGAGATGCGAAGATGACGGATGAGGGCGCGGGCGAATTGGGAGATCGATTAAGGACCCTTATCGATCCCGACCGTTATCGCCGCACGCCACAGGGAGACCACTGCCAACCCCGCCATGCCGTTGGAGGTAAAGTGTAGGACTGGCCTGGACTCGAACCCACCCCGCCATACCAACCCCGCCGGCTTCTGATCGGCAGGGGGGCTCGCCGGAGTAAGCCTGCCATTGCACTTGCAGAGGACTGCCATTTGGACTGTCAGTAACTGCCTGAGGCATATTGGGAACGTCACCAGCACGACTGGGGATGCGTGGTAGAGTATATATGAGAGCAGCAGCAGCCCCAAATATGACTTGTGGGCTGAACAGCGTTCACAACGAAGCGACAATAATTACACCACCACACGTTGTGGGAGAGCAGCAAAGACCATTTCACAGGCATGATGAAGAAGGCATGGGGGAAACCATGAAAATCTGGCTGTTCGGGGGAAGGACATTGGTTTGTCAAAGATGTGTAAAGGTGGTTGGCGCCGCAAACCATCGACCAATTCTCTCGACGCCTCGGTTACGGATTCAAGCCGGACACCTGAAGGCTCAGGTTGCATCATCGAGTCACAGCTTGCAGAGAAGCTTGGCCCGTCTCATAAACGCCCAGGAGTCTCTTGTATGAGAGCTCAGGAGACGGAGTGTCGGCGAGGTCTGAGTCAGCGACGATCATGCAGTGGCATCCAGACTTTCGCAGGCTGTAGATTCATGCAGTGTGCCGTTTTTCGCAGACGGCGTTGAGATCAGATTGTTTCAGTAGTGGGTTGAGCTGGGCGTTCGCGACATAAGCTTCCGCCAGACGCAGGAGCACGACGAAGATGGGTGCTGGAGCCGAAATCCGTGACAGGCTCTCACAAGCCTCGTCCAGGCTGGGTCTCGCCGTTGAGGGTATAGGGGGGATCTGGAGTTGAGCACGTCGGACTGTCGTGTCGGGGATGCCGTATTCCGCGGCCACAGCGATGATATTGGTTCTCCTGACACAGAGCCCTGGCAGGGTGATAGCCATGTGGACATGGGGGGTCTGGGAGGCGGGCGAGCGGGTTGTTTTCCCTTCAGCCTCGCGCGATGGACGAGGTTGTGAAAAGGTTGGAGGATGGTCTCGACGGAGGAGTCTGGCGACTTCAAATAAGCTTCTCGCAATGTGGGCAGATCGGATATTTAGAGTTGATGGAAGGCGACCACCAGAGAAATAGTCCCATGAACAGGCGATCTGTAAACAAAGTCGTACGATTCTGAAGTCATGACCATGTGTATGGCCCCATGATGTGGCCGTCGTCGAGGCGGATGCATGCGATGGCATCTGCAGGAGAGACGGCAGGCTGCTGGACCGCGCAGCTGGATTCGGCAGCCGAAGGCCATCCCAGCCCAGGGGAAGACTGTCCCATGTCGCCCATGTTCATGCCAGGCAAGGGGAAGGAGTAGGAGGGGGCCCAGGGGCCTGTTGCTGCAGGGGTAGGGGCCAGACTCCGGGGCAAAAGTTTGGTTCCCGACGCACTGGCCTGGATGGGTTTGGACGGTCAGAGTCGCATCGGTGCGGTCGAGGCGACCAAAGCGGACGCCGCTCTGATGGGACCGAGCTGGTGTGACCTAGCTAGGTTCCTGGGCCTGTCTGTTCCCGCTGACCCTGGATAGGGAGCTCTTCGTCTGGCGCTCATCGAGCTGTTGAAGGGGATTTGGCTGAGAGGAGGTGGGGTGTTGCTGGAGAGGGAGCCATCGGGGGAAGGTCTGGCCCAGCTCGTCGTACCTGCCTACCTACTACCTACCATGTCTGCACCTGCAGCTGCGCCAGCAATAGCAGCAAGTTCGCAGGAGGCAGGAGCGACCCATTGGCACGCGGACTGACCAATCTTCTGGTGCAACCCTGACGCCCAGTCCAACCCCACCCAAGCCACGGCACACTTAAGCGCCCATCAACGTGGGCCCCTCCCAACAAGGACTAGCGCGGTACACCCGAAACTGTCACTGTCCACTCAACGGTGGTGATGGTCCATCGCTGCAGTCTTGGGACCTTCTCTGCTTCTCTTGTCCCTCTTCCTCCTCTAACCTCGCCGCCTCGGCGGCGGCAAGCAATAGACAAATATATCCTTTTCTCTCCCCCACCCACGCCTCTGCTTCTTCGTCCTACAATCCCAGTTACCGCGCACCTGGATCATGACCTGCGATCGCCCTCGCTTCTTCCTCTTGCATCGCGCGACTCGACCAACTTGACGGGAATCCACCTTTGCCCTCAACTCCCCAACTCCGACCCCAAGGTCGACCCCCTGGTCACAGGCGAAACGTCACAAGAGCCTCAAGCGTCTCCGTCAAAGCGTCTCTAACACGTCTCGTCTCAACTCAACCCATCCATTGTCGCATCTTGCCCTGTCGTCTGATGCCTCGCTACCACCTCCCGCTCGTCCAAAGCTAGCTGATACGAATCCATCCCACGGCGAAACCACGATCCCTCGTCTCCTGCGTCTGATCTGCCAGGCCTGCAAGCATCGTCGTTTCCTCGCTCCCCTGCTCACCCACCTGGGCCCCGCCTGACCAAGAAGACCCCAAGCAGACGTCAAACGAACTGCCAGACATCGCGCAGAGCTTGTCCAAGCAGCTCCATGCCCTTGGGCTCCAGAACGGCTCGCCAACCCGCCAAGCTCGCCTCCCATACCCATAGCCTATCTTGCTATACCCCGATACCACCAAAGCCGGACCACGGCTTCAGCTCCAAGTTCGACGATCATTGTCAAGGTCGGACCCCGGCATCCTAGTCACGGCATCGCGTCCACCCGCCAAGCTGCCATCCCGCTTCCCTGGACGGCCTTGCGTCTCACCCGTCGTCTCTTTTTTATGACCTTGTCCCCCCGCCCTTCGACGTTTAACCTTTCTGCTCCCTCTCCTGCACCTCCTCCTCTCACGCCTTCTTTCCTTCTCTCGTCTCCCGTTGTTGTATCCTGGCGAGGTAGTAGAGTCGCACCCAACTTTCGACCCCTTCGCCTAACGGGATTCCTTCCATTCATTCACGCAGCTGCTGGCTCAGATCGCTCTTTACGACTCGCTCGGCTGGACTTCCGGTATTGTTGGGATCGCTTTTCATTGACTACGACATTTTAATTCGACACGAAGAGAACGGACATCGAGAGGCTGGGCTGGACACTGGACACGAACGCTGTTGGAACAGGAAGGCTCGCGCACCAGCTGCCTTCAACCTATCCACGAATCGTGGTACTGTCGCCGGACGACACTTAATCTGCACCCGAGAACGAAAGAACACGCCGTCAAGATGCCTCTCGTCAACCTTTCGTTGATCAAGAAGCAGTTCACTTCGACGAAGCTGCTCTTCAACTTTCTCTTCTGGGGTGTGCACTGGGGCATCTTCGCCTTCGGATGGTAGGTACACATCCATGCTGATGGGAGACCGCCTCGCTGACAGCACCACCCAGGTACAAACAGGCCGCCGAGCCTAGGCTGGCACCCTTGAACACCCTCACGTTCTCCGTCTGGATCTCTAGAGGTGCTGGTCTCGTGCTCAGTGTCGATGGCACGTTAATCCTGCTCCCCGTCTGCCGGACCATCATGCGATGGATCCGGCCGAAGATCAGGTTCCTCCCCTTGGATGAGAACATCTGGTTCCACAGGCAAATAGCCTACTCCATGCTCTTCTTCACCGTGCTCCACACCGGCGCTCATTACGTCAAGTAAGTCTCTATCGCACCTGGCCAGGTCGATCCTCGCTAACCGGTCCAGCTTCTTCAACGTTGAGCGTGCGCAGCTTCGGCCTGAAACCGCGGTCCAGATCCACTACTCCCAGGCTGGTGGCGTGACCGGCCATGTCATGCTCTTCTGCATGCTGATGATGTACACTACGGCTCATGCCCGCATCCGCCAACAGTCGTTCGAGACGTTTTGGTACACCCACCACCTCTTCATCCCCTTCCTGCTCGGTCTGTACACCCACACCACGGGCTGCTTCGTCCGCGACACTGCCGAGCCATTCTCTCCCTTCGCCGGCAAGGACTACTGGGAGCACTGCATCGGCTACCTCGGCTGGCGTTGGGAGCTCTGGAGCGGTGGCCTTTACCTCATCGAGCGTCTGTACCGTGAGATCCGGGCGCGCCGTGAGACCAAGATCACCCGCGTCGTCCGCCACCCGTACGACGTCGTCGAGATCCAGTTCAGCAAGCCCTCGTTCAAGTACAAGGCCGGCCAGTGGCTCTTCCTGCAGGTTCCTGGCGTCTCCAAGTACCAGTGGCACCCTTTTACCATCACCTCCTGCCCCTTCGACCCTTACGTCTCGGTCCACGTCCGCCAGGTCGGTGACTTCACCCGCGCTCTCGGCGATGCCGTTGGTGCTGGCGCTGCGCAGTCCAAGCTGTACGATGGTGTCGACCCCATGGGCATGTACGAGGTCGCCCTGCAAAACGGCCAGCAGATGCCCGGCCTTCGTATCGACGGCCCTTACGGTGCCCCGGCCGAGGACGTCTTCAACAACGAGATCGCTGTCCTGATCGGCACCGGCATCGGTGTCACCCCGTGGGCCTCCATCCTGAAAAACATCTGGCATCTGCGTAACGGGCCCAACCCTCCCACCCGTCTCCGCCGTGTCGAGTTCATCTGGGTCTGCAAGGACACGGGCTCCTTCGAGTGGTTCCAGACCCTCCTCTCCTCCCTCGAGGCCCAGTCCGACGAGGCCGCGCGCACGCCCGGCAGCAATGGCATCGAGTTCCTTAAGATCCACACCTACCTCACCCAGAAGCTCGACATGGACACCACCCAGAACATCGTTCTCAACTCGGTCGGCGCCCAGCTCGACCCCCTCACCGAGCTCAAGTCCCGCACCAACTTTGGAAGGCCGAACTTCTCCAAGCTCTTCTCCACCATGCGCGACGGCATCCTCGACCGGACGTACCTTAACGGTCTCGAGGGCAGCATGCGGACGAACGTCGGTGTCTACTTCTGCGGCCCCTCCGCAGCCGGTACGTCATTCCCCCTACATCCTTGCCGTATGGAATACCGAACTAACATGACCTCTCAGCCCGTGACATCAAGGGCGCCTGCAAGGACGCCGCCATCCCCGAAGTCAACTTCCGCTTCTGGAAGGAGCATTTCTAGGCGGATTCTCTCTGGCTGGGTGACTGACATGTGTGTGTTTTCTTCTCGAGACTCGAAACAGCGAGCATGGGATTTGGGAGGGGATCAAGCGGGCGATGTCATTATACAAATGAGACGTGCAACGATGTATGCAACGATCATACCATCTACCATACATATACTTTTCTAGCCTCGGGCAATTCCTGCTGCGTCTCTTTGATGTCTGTGGTGATATGACCCATGCTGAAGCTCTCTCAACCGAAGAATGATGTAGAGCTCGTGGTGGGACGTGCGCTTCGCCACTGTCATGCTTGCAGTTCTCGACCATTTGGCTTCCTGCCCATCGTGTCTTGCCAGGTCTGTCGGGTTGTATAACCGTCTGCCTTCATGCCGGTATCAAGGCAGCTTTTTTGCTCCACGAGTCCGGCCTGGATGGTCTGCGGCCCCGGGTGGATCACTATCGAGAGAAAACAAAAAAAAACGTCGCTGAAATGGTCAATTGGGTATGTTGTTATATCGTCCGTGTGTCAGCGCATCGCAGTTCTAATTCATAGCTCCAGTTGCTGTGTGCCCTTGCTACCCGCGAACGCAGTGAAGGCGGAGAGTT
Organism: Verticillium zaregamsianum; assembly: GCA_002851755.1. Taxonomy (NCBI): domain Eukaryota; kingdom Fungi; phylum Ascomycota; class Sordariomycetes; order Glomerellales; family Plectosphaerellaceae; genus Verticillium; species Verticillium zaregamsianum. The sequence continues at coordinate 1,411,132 of NMXM01000009.1, read as the reverse complement.
GGCCCACCAAGAGAGCCCGTTCGTCGCCGCAGATCGAAATGCCAGGATGCAACATGACCGCTTGCCCGCCCGCCCGCCATGCTTCCGTGAAATCATACAAATCAAGCTGGCCAGAATGCCTCAAGACGCCAAGTGCGCTCATGAAATGGCGCGAAAGGGGCGGATCACCGTCCGTCACCCTGATTGAAATTTTTCCACCCCCCCCCTGATCGCCCGAAACGAACAAAAACGCCGTCGCTCTATCAACGCCGATGACCCTCTCCTGCGAGCCGTCCCACGTTCTCCTCCGTCAAAGAATCCCCAGCTCGCTGTGCGCGGAACGACGACGACCGCGGTGGCGGCTGTTCTCGACCCCCGGCCGCCTCCATCATCTTCCCAGTCTGCGCTTGCAATGCCATCTCGTCCGTTTCGGAATGCCGGATTGGCTTAATGTTCTCGTACGCTGCTGGTGAGTCGAAAGGCGAGAGTTCCTGGCCATTGTGCGTTATCGGCCGCGGCGTCAAGGGACTGTTTCGACCGTCCTCTTCCTGAGCAAGCACTCTACCGGTATCGGGACCAGCGTTGATGGCAGGGTCGCTGGGACTATTTCTCGCACTGTCGTGGCGTGTCGCTTGGTTGGACGACGTTTCGTCCTTCGAGTTGTCCTCCAGACCAACGCACGGGATGTCAGCGTTGCTGCAGTGCCCCGCCGTGTCGGAACAATCCGAGACTGACGCCGTCGTCACTCCACGTAACGGTGGACTTTTTCGTTTCGTAAGGCTCCATCGAACGAGCTTTCGCTCCAACGTTTTCCCCTTAACTGGCTTCGCAAGGTAGTCGTCCATGCCTGCTTTCTTACACTTTTCCCGATCACCCTGGATTGCCGATGCCGTCATGGCGACGATCGGGATGTTGCTGACGTACGTCTTGTAAGGCGCGTGTTTTCGTAGTAGGTGTGTGCACTTGTACCCATCGATGACGGGCATCTGAACGTCCATGAGTATGATGTCTGGCTTGGTTTTCTTGCCGTCCTGGGCTGCGGTGAGATAGTCCAGGGCCTCTTTGCCGTTCCACACCGCAACGACGCCGAACCCAAGTTTCATGATCGTTTTTGTGGCGATCTGCTGATTGATTGCACTTCCAGCCGTTAGTCTTTGTCTTCTTTTGACGGCCTCGTACTTACTTGTCTTCGACCACGAGCACATGGATCTTGGATCGCTCCGCGGCTGGCAAGTCCTCGTCCAGGGCTGGTTGTGTTCGTCCTGATCGCTGACGCTGTGGTGAGTTGACGTTGTCCGGTACCAACAGCCCAAGCTCAGATACCAAGGGTGGAGTGCTGGCTAGCTGCTCGTAGTCTGAACTGTTGCACGACATGCTCATTTCCGACTGCAACCTGCTGGGTAGGCCGTCAATCTCCACCAAGGCGCCTCCTCTCTGCGGTCCTTGGGGTTTGCTGAAGGGGATCCAGAAAGTGGCGGTGGTTCCGTTTCCGAGGTGCGACTCCAGCGTGATCTTGCCGCGCATCAGCTCCAGCAGGTTCTTGCAAATCGTCAACCCAAGACCTGTGCCGCCGAACCTCCTGGCTGTTGATGCATCGCCTTGGCTGAAAGGCTGGAAGAGCTTCTTGCGAACCTCCTCCTCGATGCCTATCCCCGTGTCTTCGATGGTGAAGCGAACTACTATGGAGTCTTGCGTCTCCTTCTCCTTTTCGACACTGAATTTGACATGGCCCTGGTTGGTGAACTTGATACTGTTCGTCAAGAGATTTGTAACAATCTGTCGAACTCGCCCAGGGTCTCCGATGACAACCATGTCGTTGGTGATATCCCCGGATATGTCGGAAAGGAAGGCCAGATCCTTGCGCTCGGCGGCAAAACTCAGCATCTTGCTCACGTCTTTGACGACGACGGAAAGCGAAAATTGCACCTCCTCGATGTCTAGACGGCCAGACTCTACCTTCGAAAAGTCGAGGATATCATTGATGACGGTCAAGAGGGCGTTTGCGGATCGCTGAATGTTTTCGACATAATCACGTTGTTCGGAGTCGAGCTCCATGTCTTGTAGTAACTCGGCCATTCCGATGACTCCAGTGATTGGGGTTCGGATCTCGTGGGACATCTGTCAGGGAAGAATCAGTACCGCTACAGCCGCATCAGGAAGATCGACCTACGTTGGCGAGGAATTGGCTCTTGAGACGGTTGGCCTCTTTGGCCGCCGCCTCATTCGCGATGGCCTGCTTCTTCTCCTTGGACTCTTCCTCGAGATAGGTCTGCTTTTCTTTGAGCTCTGTGACGTCCATCACCACACCGATCACACCCTCTACACAGTTTTCGCGGGCCCCGTTGGTGCCATTGGTCCTTTTCCCTGGCACAGGGAGGAAGCGTGTGCGGTACCAACGCCCATCGATGCCGTGCTCCTCGACTAATTCTCGCTGTTTCCCAGCCAAGATACCTTCAATGGGTCGCAAGAACTTCGGTTCTTCACCTGGGGGCAGCTGCGTGTTCAAACGGTTGAAAACATCGTACATGTCTTCGCCGACAAACCAGCTCGAGTCGCGATTCGGGTCGCCATCGTTCAAATCCCAGATGAGCGCGCCTTCCAGCATTGTCAGCTTGCGGTCAGTATCCACCGTAAAGATAGTGACGTGAGCGTGGGCGAGGACGCTGAGAAGTTGTTGCCTGGTCCGCTTCGCTGCCAGTGTCGCCTCGATGCTTTCGTGGACGTCGGTGCAGGTGCCGAACCATTTCTCGATCTCGCCCGTCTCCTTGTTTTTCTGTGGCAACGCGCGACCCAGCATCCATCTCCATTCGCCCTCTTTGCTGCGGCATCGGTACTGGGTAACATAAGGATCGCCTGTAGCCAGTGAATGCTTCCATCGCGCGGCGGTCTCAGGCATGTCATCTGGGTGAAACGGATTCTGCCATCCACGTCCAAGTGAGGTTTCTGGAGTAAGGCCCGTGTATGTGTACCACCTCGTATTGAAGAAGTCATGCATCCCATCCGGTGTCGCCGTCCAGACCAGTTGGGGCATTGTGTCGCAAATGAGCTTGAATCGCTCCTCCTCTCGCTCCTTGATGTCGGTGATTTCTTGCGCCATGGACGTCACGTCGCGGAACGTGACAACGCCAGCCAGAAACTCTCCCGTCAGGTCGTCTGTGACGGCTTCTCCCAAGACATCGAAAATCAGCTTTTCGCCAGCCCTGTTGTGCATTCCGACGCGCATGCTCGGAAAGGGCGTTTCCGTCTGGAGAAGCACAGAAATGGGATATTCGCTGACGTCAAGCTCCCGTGTGAACTCTTCGTCCCAACACACCCAGCTAGGGAGGAGCTCGAATCCGTCCACAGATTTCGTCAGGTCGGTATCTTCTCGCAGGAGATCCCTAGCAGCCCGGTTTGGGAAAGAGACGCTACCGTCTTTCCACATGGCCAAGATGGGTATTTGCGTGTTGTCCAGTAGTGCATCCTTCATCAAAATCATTTTCTGAAGGATAGATGGGGCGCTTGCATGGGTCGCGGTCGAGGGCGGGCCCATGGGCGGAAACGTGTTGGAAGATAACGAGACTGCGCTCGGGCTGATTCGGAAAGATGGTGAGCTGGAGTCATGGCTGGAGCTGACGGAGGGAGGGTTCGAGTTGGAGATGGTCTTGCGCTCGGCAGCTTCCAGCAGATTAGACTTGGCCACTGGCTTCCTGCTGGGCGCGGGGGATGGCGGCGATTGGGAACTGGTGAAGGAGATGGTGAAGTAGACTTGGTTGTCTTCAATCTCCCAGATGGTGACGATCATCTTGGCATACACCTCGTAGTCGGACTTTTGCGATGATCCTCGAGATTTGAACCCAGGCCTGCCAATGTCTTTCTTTGTGATGACAACGTCGACAGCAGCATCCTTGACTGGGCCGGCCGAGGAGTCCCGACGTTGTTCTGTGGGAGGTGACGGCCTGCTGTCGGCCGTGGGTGTTGACTCGCCGCCCATGAGATCAGCAGCCGCAGCCGCATCTTTCGAGGTGAGTCGCGAACCCATTTCCAGGACCAATGAGTCGAGAAAAGCCTCCCAAGCCACCCAGACCGGTCGCCCATCCTGTAACATGTCAATTCCGACTTGTGACAACGACTGACCGCGCAGCTTTTCCAGTGCGTGGAAACTATCGTCGCTATCGTCTGTTTCCAGCCCCAGCATCCGGCCCATGGCTTCGTTGGCGAGGACGACGGTCTTGAGGTTGTTGAGGACTAATAGCGGGACAGGGAGGTATTGCATGGCGGAGAAAGCGAGCTGGCCCGGGGTGATGTAGGGCATGGAAAGATGAAAGGGGCTGGCTGTTTGTGATCGCTGGTCGCTGCAGGCAAAGCTCGGATGGTTGTTGCGGAAGAAGCGGTTCGCGGACGTCGACAGACTGGCGGCAGGGGACTCATCGGGATGTTCAGACGCGGATGCAGGCCTCGATTGGGTGTTGGAGTTTTGTGATGATGCGCTTTGCGACTGGGGGATCATGGTCGGCTGGGATGGCGCTCCCGGGATAGACGCGGCAGCTGAAGTGAAGCCACGCGCATGGTTGCTGGCGGGCATTGTGTCGAGTGAAACCATTTGGGTGCTCGCCGGCGAGGCATGTGACCGAGTACGGTGACAGCGCCAAACTGAATGGATGATGGGGGTTTGCGCGGGAGAGTTAGATGACGGCCGTCCAGCCCAGCGGCGAGACTGGGTAGATGGATATCAAGGTCGAGAAGGGGGTTCAGATCGTCGGAGGACAGCTCAACACCAAAACATGGCGGAGGGTGAGGGGCTGGCTGGAGTGGAGGGTAGGTAGGCAGGCGACGAACTGCGACTGTGACTGCGACTGCGACTGCGACTGCGACTGTGACCGTGACACGGCGGTCCAGACCCGGCCGGGGATGATTGGGGCTGACTCGGACCAGACTCGAGCGGCCAGGAAGGTGGGTTGGTCTCGCCCTGATCAACTCCGTTACAGCACTTGACGAAACTGGAACGCCGGCGGTGGGGTAAGCGCGACAGAGCCGCTCGTGTCAAGCGGCGGTCTGGCGGCGGTCGAGGCCCGGAAGTACGTGAGGATGTAATTCGATTATGGATGGGGAGAAGGGGGGGTTGCGGTAGGATTGTGAGAGCTGAGTCGGTACCCGGCCGGTGCTGGGTCGTCGTGTGCGAGTAGGTCTGAGTGAGGTGGTAGTAGCTTGGACGTATTTGGGTGGTGGGCAGGATGCGGTCTAGAACGTTGGGCTGAGGTGTCGTCGAGCAGGGTCGAGTCGATAGCTGCAAGCAGGGTGGGGGAATGCACCGCAGGGTCGGGATGGAGAGAGGTTTGGCGGTGGGAAGAGAGATCGAGGATTTAGTCGTGTTGCACGACAGCGGCAAGGTTGTAGAAAGAAGTAAAAGGAGAGTGCCGCTGACGAGTGAACAGAGAGGGAGAGAGAGAGAGAAAGAGAGGACTGACTCGAGCAGACTCCAGATCGGCCCCTGGGAGCACGGCTCGACAGACGTCAGACGAGACCAGACGAGAAGCTGGGGAAGAAGGAGCTGGGTGCTGGGAGCTGGGAGCTAGGTGCTATGCTAGGGGCGGTGCGCTGTATGTTGGGAGCTGGCGGCTGACAAGAGAACTTGAAGTCGGGAGAGGCACAGGGAGACGAGCAGAGCAAAGCAAAGCAGCCCTCCTCCGTCATAGTCTGAACTCTGTTTGCTCGTGAGAAGGCGCTGGGGGGCCCCGATGGACCTTCGCTTTAGGAACCACCTGCAGCGGAAGGCGACCNGGGGGGGGGGGGGGGGGGGGGGGGGGGGGGACAAGAGGAGGCGCCAACCTGCGTCCGCCTACCCACTACCGTGCTTTGCCTGCCCGCCTGGGGGGGAAGCCAGGTGGAGCGGGTGCAGGGGGTGGATGTCCCTGGGCCTCGAGGACGCAACTTTCTAGCGACCGGGACCACATTGTTAGGCGTTTTAGTGTTCCCTTGCCACCCATCCCCCTCCTCCATGGCGCGCTGTAGCGGCGGTTCTGGGCCTAGGCCAGCCCACCAGGGGGGGGCAGCCATCGGCGCCCGATCGAGCAAGAGACAGTGTCCATCGTTCCGTGCCCGCCTCACCTGTCTCGTGTGGAGCTGTTGAATTCGGTCGTTGAGGACCTGCTCTGCTCTGCTCTGCACCCTTACCCAGGTACCTTCACCTCACGCTGGGGAGGGCGAGGATGGCAAGCAGCTGCATTCCCAAAGGTCCCGTCATGCAACGCCGCAATCCACGGCAGCCCTCTCTGGCCGACGACGCCGTGAACGGGACGAAGAAGAAGAAGGCGCATCAGCATGTTGAGGGCAGGTCGGCGACGATCACTTGTCCTGCCCGCCCCACCCTTGGGAGGACGGGAGCAACGGGTGCCGAGATGGCAGCAGCACCGCGGCGGGAAAGAGCAGGATGAAAGCTCCCCTCCCCTGGCCCCCCAACGACATCATCGCCCTGGTTGGATTGAACACGAGGAATCAACTCCGAAGTCACACGACTGGATGTCGGTCCCTCGACCCGTCACCAAGGGTTTCGGGGTCCATCCACACTCGCGACGGAGAAACCGCTTACTCGATCGCTCTTCCTTGCCTGATCCTCGTCCACGTCCTCGGCGCCCCAGGCCAACTCCTGGCGATCGATCATGGAAGAGAGCATGCCACGCCCGACGCAACAGGCAGCATCACGGACGGGGCCTGGATGCCCGCCGAATGCGACGTCTCGCCGTACAAGGGGAGAAAAAAATATGGATTCTTCAATTCCGGTCAGGCCCCGCTACATGACGACAATCCACGAGCTCCAGCGACCCGGGAATCACGTTGCTCTGAGCGGTGAGGCTGTCGACGAGCCCGTAGCTTGGCATCCCAAAGGCCCTGATGGGATTTCCCCAAACCAATGGCCGAACAACGGATTCCCCATCCGTGGAAAACCAGAGACACGGCCGCCCACTGCAAGACACTTGGCACAAGGGACCCTTTCCAGATCGAAGATCGGACCCGAAAGCGGCTTAACACGCCCCCAGGCACCCAAGACGGCCAAGACCTGCACGCCTGTCGCTTGTGTCCACCCGCTGTCGATCATGCGCCGTCTTTGGAGAGGGACCCTTGCCCGACCCGCCCGTCCTACGTCATGGCTGTCTGGAAATCCTTTGCTCTCGGTCTAGGAATCGAAATGCCCGATGGCCAGGCGCCGAGGCCCCTGGTGACGTACCTGTCCGGCAGGACCCAGGACCCTACAGCACACGCTCAGGTCCATGGAGCTGTTTCTTCAGGGCACAGACGATCATACGTGCGCTCAGACCGAATCTGTCGTGTGCAGAAACAACCAAGACATTGAAGCTCTTCCCAGAACGGCGCCGTGCCAGCTCACCATCGTCATGGCCAAAGTTCTCGAGACGCACTCTGCCAGTCCAGTCTGCAGACCAACCACCTCGCCACGGCGCCACCACAACGGAACCGGCCGGTGGCGACATGGTCAGCAAAATGGACCCCTACCCCCCATTGCAACTTCGCCAGCCAGGCTCGCGACCCAGTTCAAATGCGAATGCAGGGGGGGAGACCGGGGTGCGGATCCAACACATCGTCATCACTGGACCCCTAAAAACCCGCAAACTTTGGAAGCGTCGGTGGCCCGGCGACCGCCATCGTGTCATTCATCGTGAGTTGTCCTTCATCTGTCCACATGTCCAGCACGTCCACCACTCCCGCTCCATCACCGTCCCACAGAACGAGCACTGCCAAGTCTGGGGTTTGCTCGTCACCGCAGGGGTCGCGGGTGCTGGCACCGGTCGCACCGCTTTCGCCTTGGCTTTAGGCGGCGGGCTGTTTGTGAGGTCTATCGTCGGCGGGGGGTTGACAGCCGATGTTGTCGATGCGGATGCCGATGACGCTGTACGTCGTTTCTCCTCATTCGGCGTCCACACTGTCCGCGTTGTATCTTGACCCCGCTCCGTGCCGCACGCTTCACATGCGAGGAACGTAGCCGGGTTGTGAAGGGTGCACATCCCACACGTCCACCCCTTCTGCGAAGCAACCGGCTGCGCTGAAGAGTGCCTAGATGACGATGCCGATCCAGACACTGGCGGACGCGTCTCCGGCCCGGGCACCGGCGGCGGTGACCTGCCGTGATCCGGCATGACGGCGCCCCCCTGACTCCCCTCGGGATGCTGTGCGCTCGGCGGCACGTAGTAATTGCCGTACTTTTGCTTCTCCTCCTCCTGCACCAACTCCCACAACGCCTGCGCAATTGCCGCCTCGTTCGCTGCATCCTCCTCGGCTTGCGTACGGAAGCCGTTCCTCGTCGCCGTCTCTGAGATGGCCTGTATCTCCCGCTCGTTATGGTTCATGTTGCCGCACCCTTGAAGCGTCGTGTTCCTCCGCTCCGCCGCAACGGCGATCGTCCGCCGAATGTCCTGCCCCGGCCGCGGGGCGCTGCCGCCCAGCCTCTGTCCCGATCCCGCGCTCCTGACGCGCCGCTTCTCCGCCGCCGCGCGGGCGAGCCGTCGCGCCTCGTGCATGGGCTTGTGCCCACTGCCACCGAGGCGGTGGCCGTCGGAGAGGAATCCCTCGCCCGTGTACCCCTTCATGACGAGGCCCTCGTGCTCGTCGCGGAGCTGGTTCCAGAGGGCGTGGAACTTGCCGTCGTGCGGGCCGTGGACGATGTGCGAGAGCTCGTGGAGCATCGTGTCGATGACCTGCTCGATGGGCACGAACTGCACCCGGTCGCCCGGGTGGCGGAGGCGGAGGAGAATCCTCTGGCCGCGGTTGACGTTGAGACCTACATACTGTCAGGACTCCGACTACGTCAGTCGAGATAGGGCGTGAGAGACTCACCCAGCAGGTTGAACTGGTCCGGGAAGAACTCGGCCAGCTCGCGGACGCGCCAGCCCCGGGCCCGCATGATGGGCTTTACGAGAGAGGCGACCTTTTTCAGGGTGACGAGGGCCTCGCTGGCTCGCGGGAAGTCCGCCAGGTGGGAGTAGGCCAGCACGAGAGCATCGTGTTCAGGCATGTTGACGGTGTAGCGGTGGTCGTCAAGTTGAGAGTGAGAAGAGCGAAAAAAGAAGTCGAGGTTATCGGTCGTGGGTGTGGACCATGAAACAAACTCCTCAAGTTAATAGGCATTTGCCAGCTCAAATTCGCAAGCCTGACAGGCGAATCTCCTTGTTCACCTCGTCAGGTCTCGCGTTTGGAACGAACCCTCCAGAAGGTAGGATGTCAGCATCGACGAGCAGACAAGGCAGCCCAGGCCGAGACACGCGTCAGGCTGCACTGCCTGATGAGGGCGTCGTAGGGAAGTGTCCCTGGGGGAGAAGTTGCCCCCCCGTTAACGCCGATGACCCGCGACCAATAGGCACATGCAGCACTGACAAATCAGGGGTCATCCCCCCGGAGGGCCTCTTCCCCCTGTATTGCATGACTATCATCGAACCACGAGTACTGAGGTCGACAGCTGAACACTTCCATCACGCACCGCAGTCTACTGCATCAAAAACAGGAGCATCAAGTGTGATTGAGCAACCAAGTTGTTCACGAGTCCGAGTAACCATGTATCCGTACAACCATCCAAACCATCCACAACGCCAAATCAAACCCGTCCGTCCATACCGTCCAAACGCCTCGGTTGTCCAATTCATGTGTGATGGCAACCACCCAGACCTCCATTAACAAACACCCGTATGCCCTCACCAGGCCCTCGCCAGGGGGCTACCAATCTTCGGGGCGAACTGCAAGCTCTTACGACGAGCAGCCATCAACCTCCTCACGACATTGTCATCCTTCTCCCGGTCCAAAATACCGTGACCCATCTCGCTGTACGCGTTGGGCTTCGGGGGGCACGTCTTCATGCCGACCGGGTCACTCGAGGGAGAGTCGTCCGAGCTGAATGCAGCCGTGGGCGTGCCGGGCGTCAAGCCCGCTGCGTACCTGGCCAGCGCGTCCGGCGCCGGCGTCTGAGGCACGGGCGTCAGCAGCGTCTGCCACTCCTGGTCGTCGTCCTCGGCCAGGTCCGACGGCGTGTGCTCCCAGGCGGTGCTCTCGCGCCGGTTCATGGGCGTGTTGGGCGCCGTCTGCGCGTCGCGGCTGCCCTTGGCCGGGCTGGTGACGAGCATGTCGTTGAGGTTCGCCAGGGCCTTGGGCTCCATGCTCTTTCGACGCCGGGCACCTCCGCGAGGCGCTGATGACGTGTCGATGTAGTACGGGGCCTCGTCGAGCCATTCGTTCTCCCTCTCGCAGCTGTTTAACTCGTTAGAAGGGGGTCCCTCATCATGCTCTACGAAGCCAAAACTTACTCAAGAACCCAGCTGACGCCCACACATTGGACGACGCCGCTCGTCTGGCGAATCTTCTCAAGGGTACGCTTTCCGCCGTCCTTGAAGACAACGTGGGTGATGCCGATCTTGGAGCTGTCGGGTCCGCTGCCATCGGGGTTCCAAGACCAGTTCTTGACGCTGCGAGCACCCATCTGAGCGAGCAGCTCGACGAAAATGCCGCTGGCGTCAGCTCCCTCGCTGGTGTGCACGTCGACGAACACGACGGCTCCGCTCAGGAGCGCAGGGTTAACATCCCGGCGAGGCGTACGCGCCGGGGTGCCCAGCGCCGACCAAATATCCGACTTGGCGGGGGTGACCGGGGCAGAACTTTGAGGCTCGTCTTGCTCAACGTCGCGCTCTGGCTCGAGATTAGGTCTGTTGCTCTTCATCGGGGAGTACGAAATGACAGTTGCGCTTCTGGTAAGACCCTGCGTAGGCCTGCTAACTGGGAGGCGGGAGATGCTGGCCGCGCGCTTCTTCTTGGACCGAGGCGTCGAATCGTCGGCAGCCTTGAGCGGCACCTTGGACACGGTGTGGAATTCCCGGTTCAGGTTGCGAAGAGGCGTTGTGGGCGGGACAGACAGGTTGTGGCCCATGGCTGGGTCAACGGGCATCTCGTTCTCATCGCCGTACTCCTGGCTGGCCTCCGACAGGCTGTCATCCAGGGTCAGGATGCTACCCATGTCCTCCACCTGATCAGGCTCCAGAAGAGACATCTCATCAGCTTCGGCGGCAAGCTGCATGTCTTCATTCGTGACCATCATGTCATCAAATTCAGGATCCTCCAGCTGAGCCATCATTTCATCTTCGACAGCAGCCTCAACCTGCTGCTGAACGTCGAATTCGGCACGGATGGTCATCTCGTCTTCGAAAAAGGTGCTTTTCGCAGGGGAGTCATCGATACGGACAGAAGCCGCAGGAGAGTTAGGGACTTGTTCACGCTTCTCGACAACCGGGTGGCCGGTTGACTTCTGAGCATGCTTGACGGGGCTGGCAGCAGACCAGGCGCTTAGCTGTTGCGCGAGGGGAGTGAAACCAAGCTTGTTGAGCGGCTGACCCAGGCTGCGGCGGGAAGATGCTGCGGGGGTGGGGGTTGATGGGACTCCACGGAACGGTGATGTCTGGCGCTGGTCACTGGACGCAAGCTCATCGTCGGATTCCGAGTCCATGTCGTCGTAGGGGTTGGTGTCCTTGGTTCGCAGGCTGAACGCACCCTTACCCAGGGCGGGAGAGGTGATAGGAGACATGTTGTCAGCGGCAAGCACGGGAGACTCAATCGCCTGGTTCTCGTTCTCGGGCTCATCAGTCATGATCGAGTCTCCGTCCTCGTCGGTCCCTTCTGATTCGGCAGCATCTTCCACAGTCTCAGGGTCAACCGTTGACGGGACAAGTGCTTGAGCGCTGTTGTTGGCCTCTGCCTCGCGGACCTCGTCTTCAAGATTCTCGTGAAGGATGGCCATGTTATCCTTGAGGGCAGGGTCGGCATGACGGGGAAGAACGGCAGACAACCTGCCGGGGAAGTTGAGAGTGCTCGGCTCTTGGAGGAGGATCTCGTCAGCCATCTGATCCATAGCATCATCCTCTCGCTCTTCGAACATGAGCTTCTCGGAAGACGACATCGCGGGCAGAAGCGCTGCCGGGGTGGACATGAGCAAGGCCTTGATCTGAGGAGACTGAGAAGCCTCGGCCGGGGTCTCTGCCCCAGACGGAAGCTTCGCAGCCTTGCTGCTGGAGGCAAGCGGCGATTCGACGACTTCTTGAAGCTTCGGGGTGGCGAGGCTCTTGAAGGGAATGGCGGGGCGCTTGGCCGGCGACTGCAGCAGCGAAGCCTTGAATGGTGATTTGGACGTCTCTGTCCCACTGCGATTGTGCGAGGGGAGGTTCAGGCTCTTGACAGCGGACTGCGACCGCTTTGCCGGGGAGCTCAAGAGGGAGGTCTTGAACGGGGTGGCAGCGCCGTCTGAAGTGGGCTTCACGGCGGACGCAGGTCGTAGAAGTGTCACGCCATCAGCACGCTTAGCGGGGGACCTCATGGTATCCCTGTAGGGGGATGTTGGGAGTCGTTTTGCGGGACTGCCAATGGTAACCTCGGGGGCTTGCTCCTCCTCGGCCGACGCCAGATCTGGAACAGGTTCCGTCTCCCTGGGCTTGGGGTCGAGCTTCTTGAAAGTCCCGAGAGCACTGGATGGTGGCTTGACAGGGCTCTTCATCAAAGACTTCACTGGTGTGTTGTCCATGGCACAGAGCTCGTCCTCGGAGTTGTCTCGAGAGTGAGGCATCTGCGTGACCTTCTTAGGGCTCAGAGGCGCCTTCGTCTCCTTGGTCGCAGTTGTGCTGGTCTTGGTGGTCGTCCGTGTTGCTTTGGGAACAGGGGGCTTGCGGACTGGTCGGCCTCGGAGGCCAGGTGCCTTCTGACCCTCATCGGGGTTCACGTTTTCCTTTTCCGGCTCCTCGAACGTGACCTTTTTCTTGACGACGGGCTTGGTAGCCGTCACAGTGGCAGCACGCGTGCGTGTCGTCCTCTTGGGCGGTTCTGACGGTGCCGGGGCATCTTCTTGTGTTTGTGTCTTTCTCGGCCGGCCGGGGCCGCGGGTCGTCTTGACAGGTGCTTCCTTGGTAGGCTCGGGTTTTGGCACGTCGGAAGCAGCCTTGCGTGCGGCGGCTCTAGCGCGTGTGGCCCTGCCAGGAGCACCGGTTGATGTGGGTGGCTCCTCAGCAGGCTCCTCGACGGCCTTCCTAGGTCGGCCACGCCCTCTGGTGGCGCGTGCTGGGGCCTCTGATGAGGATGCCTCGTTGTGTTCCTCTTCGTCCTCGTCGGATCGGGTCTTTCTCTTGGAAGAGGCAGTGGCTCTTGTGGCGGCAGGCGCTGCCTTGGCCTTGGCGGCGGCGGTCATGATCTTGGTCGTCTTCGGGCCCGCATCGCTTGCCTTTGCGGCAGCACGGGCGCGTGTCATCCGCTTGGGGGGTGATTGGGGCTCCATCTCGGGCGGGTGGTGGAGGGTGGGAAGACAAGTTGATGGTTGATAATGGGTGTTCGGGTATGCTGGGGGGTTAGTAGTTGGTGTCGAAGGTGTTGGGCTGGGTTGATTGACTCTTTACATGATGATTTGGTTCGACAGGTGGAAAGCCGGGGAGGAGCTGGCAGAGCACTGGGGGTTTTTGTTGATAGTACTGTTCGCGTGTTTGATGTTGCTGGGTCAACCAGATAGGGCCCCACCAGAGCTTCCCGTGACCAATTGCGGCCATGACATCAGATACCCCGCCCGATTGTGCAGCCGGCTGTCAGGGCTGCTGACAGGTGCCAGATCCTTTGTCCAACCCTTCGCAAGTTCAAGTCGCGTCGGCGCTGTCATGGAGTCTGTCGTCGGGGTCAACTCAGGTCAAGCTGATAGGGCAGGGTCGTAATTTTGGGATTATGTTTATGGATCGTCGTCCACTTATAGTTTTATGTGATATCGACATATGCGGCAAGCCGGTGATGTATCAGCGACTAAGCTGTTGTTCATAGAATGCATATGGCTAGATGTTCCTGGCCAGAAGGCTCGTGACTTTGATCTGCTGTCCGCAGTCCTCTTACCCGGGAACAACTTTTACCATTCTCCCGAGTTTCCAAGGCAGTGTGAGAACTGTTGTCCCGAATTGTGCCGGGTGTATCCATACTGATGCCCTAGAGACGTTTAAAACGACTTATTTATTATTCATACAGAGACTGACCGAGAGCATTCACATTGACCGCCGTCCCTGAACTCGGCACAAATACGAACTAAGAAAGACAAGGTCTGACGTCCCATCATCTGTTAATATGCAGGCCCCAGGGCCGGTCGAGCCAGCACCGGCTGCTCGCCCAACACACTCCCAATCGATGCCGGCACAGTTGGACGATCATCTGGGGTTGGCCGGGCTCTACATTGACAAAATTCAGAAGGTGGGAGGCCTAGGTCCATCCCGACTGTGCACACTGGCTTGTGGTGACCAGGCCCGACTATCCTCAGGCGCAACGGGCCTTTGGCAGACAAAAGGCAAGTCGAGCGACGTGCTGCCGACACAACCACTACTGATGGACTCGCCAAAATCCTTACTAATCCGTAGGCAGTCAGTCAGTTAGCTTTCTGCCTGGGATCCATCAGGAAAAAAGCAAAAAGAAGTGGACACGCCGGGAATTGAACCCGGGACCTTCAGCAGTTTAGTATTGATCAGATCAATGCTAAGCAGATGTCATACCCCTAGACCACACGCCCGTTTGTTGTTGAAGTAAGCAGCCACGACAGCACTCAAGACGCCAGAAACGCAACAGCCAGCAGTCCCAATCGCATCAAAGCATCCAGTGTCAAGACGCAAGTAGCACAAGTGGTGACTCCAGACCGTCTGTTTCCGGCATCTGCATGTCTTGGTTCGTGTCACCAACCCCGCTGCCGCGCAACAATCAAGCAATGCCAACACATCCCGTTGGGTGACCTAACATGATCCCTGGGGAGGACAAGCCTTGAGGGACCTCGCACACTCCGAGCAAGATACGACCCACGCGACCGCCATACGAGCAGGCCAATCGTGCACGACGCTGGACCCTTCCTCGCTCGGCCGCTTCGCGATGACATCAAATGAACCCGAGGCACATGCAAACGTGCACCTAATTACCGCGTACCGACCGCACGAGCCGGGGTTGAGTTCGACGCCGGCCACACACGCGTACTCGGGGATTAGGAAGCGCCCGGCCAACCTCCGCGTCAGGCTGACTGTGACCGCCTGCTTGTGGCCCGGCAGGGCTGGTTCGACTGGATGATTGAGGGACAGGGTTTGAGCCAAGAGGGCACCTGCGTGCCAGACAGGCGGCGCACCCTGTGAGGATTGAGGACGGTGTAGCAAACATCCCACATGAAGCCGTCTGTTGTCCAACGGGGGAGGCCCACCGCCTCCCTCCCTCGCAAACTCGTCGCGGTGGCCTGCATCGCCACGATGTTTTCGTCAGCAGTGGCATCGTTGGGCGGCCCGCGGCTTGGCTCCATCATGGTGGTCGACGGCGTCTTGGCCTTGATGGGACGAATGACCGGGACATCCGACAAGACGACGAGACGACAAGACGACCAAACGAGGCAAGGCATGATGCTTCAGGCACGGCACCGCACCTTCGGACGGTCGGCCCCTTCAAAAGGCCCCAAGCGGGACACCAGGTGGCAGCCGCTGGTTCCCCATCCTCTGTCGCATGAACCCTCTCGGCCGGGAACACCGCCGTCGCACCGCGTCCGAGCCATCGAACCATCGTCATCGAGATGGGTGGGCAGACTCACCTCGGCCGCTCCTGTGCGTGTGTTCCCCTGTCGTGGCAACCTCTTTCACCGCCCGCTGTGATCCCTCCAGTAAGGCAATGCAACGCAACGCAGGTTGCTCCTCAGCCCTGCTGGGCTTACCCCAGAGATCATCCTCAGAAGCCCCGGAATAGCACCAACGGGGGGAGGACATGCTCACCAACAAGCATACTCGCCCAGGATCACATCCCACCGGGCCTCAGCGTCTCACGTCTCACGGCTTATGTACAGGAGCAGCAGAGCTCAACCCTGTCGTAATCATGCGCCAATGTCGGATCCGGCCCTGTTGTAGGTCGTTTCTCTCGCACTCAGCCCCTAGCCGCCCCCCACCCTGGCCGAGGATTCCGAGCTGAACGCGGCCTGAACGAGCTTAGGGTCGTTGGGCTGCGTCATACGCGAGACTGCGGCTCCCTCCCTCTCTGCTGGCTGGGGTGGAGGAGCGTAGGCGATCTTCAGGGGATCGCCATTTAGTGTGCCTATACGTCCTCCGTCTATCAATTCAAGGGCGAACTCGTTTCTTACCGTTTTCTTCCCTTCACCGAGCTGGTGTTGCTTCTCTTCATTCAATTAAAGCCTCTTCACACCCACGACTCGGGTGCTCTGTGCTTCTTCTCTGTCCTGTAATCTTCTGGCCAGAGTCTTATTTCACTTTTTGTCGTCGGTTGAAACTTGGGGGCCAATCTCATACGGAGCTGGCCTACACCATAACACTCCGACATATCGACCCCCCGAACACTTTGCTGGACATGGCCAAACTCTCGCACTCGCTGCTATGGATCGCCCTTTCCATAGCCCACCCCGCGGCGGCTCTTCCGGGTGAAATGGACGCGGTGTCTGTGGCCAAGCGCTCCGATAGCTTGTCCGTCCTCTCCGTCGACGTTCGCGCCCTCCCGGACTCGCCCAGCGGCAACTATGCCCCCAAGGTCGTCGACTGCCCCTCGACCCGGCCCTCCATCCGCCTGGCTGACAGCCTCTCTGATCGGGAGGCCGAGTGGCTTCCCAAGCGCCGCAACAACACCATTGAGCCCATGCGCGACCTTCTCGTCCGCGCCAACATTCCCGACTTTGACGCCGAAGCTTACATCGACCGCGTCCGCGACAACGCCACCGCCCTGCCGAATATTGGCATCGCCGTGTCGGGTGGCGGCTACCGTGCTCTCATGAACGGTGCCGGCTTCCTCTCCGCCGCTGACGCCCGCAACCCCGGCGCCTCCGAGAACGGCACCGGTGCCGTTGGCGGCCTCCTCCAGTCCGCGACCTACCTCGCCGGCCTCTCCGGAGGCGGCTGGCTCGTCGGCTCCATCTTCGCAAACAACTTCTCCACCGTCCCCGATCTGCAGCAGGGGTCTGAAGGTTCTTCTGTTTGGCGTTTCGACCGTTCCATCTTCCGTGGGCCGGAGGAGTCCGGCATCTCGATCCTCAACACGGCCGACTACTGGTCCACCGTCGTTGGCGAAGTCGCCCGTAAGGGCCGGGGCTGGGATACCTCCATCACCGACTTCTGGGGCCGAGCCCTCTCGTACCAGCTCATCAATGCTACGGACGGCGGGCCCGCCTACACGTTCTCCTCCATTGCCGACACGCAGCATTTTGAGGACGCCGACACTCCCTTTCCCATTCTTGTGGCCGACGGCCGTGCCCCTGGCGAGCGCATCATCTCGCTCAACGCCACCGTCTACGAGTTCAATCCCTTCGAGCTCGGCAGCTTCGACCCCACCACCTACGGCTTCGCGCCCCTCCGATACATTGCCTCCAACTTTTCCGATGGCGAGGTATCCAATGATGGCGAGTGCGTGCGCGGCTTCGACCAGCTAGGCTTCGTCATGGGCACCTCCTCGTCCCTTTTCAACGCTTTCATCCTGCAGAACATCACCGGTGTCGCCGAGGAGTCGGACATCCCCGACTTCCTCGTCAAAGCCGTCACCGATGTCCTCGACCGCCTCGACGCCGACGAGAATGACATCGCCCAGTACTCTCCCAACCCTTTCCTCGGCTGGAACCCCACCAACGACTCGCTCAACCATGAATCAGACCAGCTCTCCCTCGTAGACGGCGGCATGGACCTCCAGAACATCCCCCTCCACCCCCTCATCCAGCCCTTCCGTGCCCTCGACGTCATCTTCGCCGTCGACTCGTCCGCCGACACGACCTACAACTGGCCCAACGGCACCGCCCTCCGCGCCACCTACGACCGCGCCGGCACCCCCATCGGCAACGGTACCCTCTTCCCGCCCGTCCCCGACGCCGAGACCTTCATCAACCAGCGCCTCAACCAGCGCCCCACCTTCTTCGGCTGCGATCCCTCCAACTTCACCCTCGAGGACGGCCAGACCCTGCCCCCGCTCATCGTCTACCTGCCCAACGCCCCCTACACCGCCCGCAGCAACGTCTCGACCTTCACCCCCTCTTACCCCACCGACCAGCGCGACGCCATCATCCGCAACGGCTTCAACGCCGCTACCCAGGGCAACGCCACCGTCGACGAGGAGTGGCCCGTCTGCGTCGCCTGCGCCGTCCTGAGCCGCAGCCTGCACAAGGCCGGCGAGGACGCCCCGGAGGCCTGCACGCGCTGCTTCGAGCGCTACTGCTGGGACGGCTCCACCGACACGGCGAGCGTGAGCTCGTACGAGCCCGAGTTCATCATCGGATCCGACGAGAAGGAAGACGCCGCGGGCGTCGTGCGCGCGAGCGCCTGGGGCCTGGGCGTGAGTTTGGCTGTCGCGGCGCTGATGGTGGCGTGGTAATCGACACGGGTACGATGAGCAGTTAGTAATATTAGGAAAGACCGAAAGACCCTGCGGAGGACGCAATGAAACAGCATGAGCACCACAAACCTTGGATACCAAATTGCGAGGCTGGCTGAAGGGGCGATTGGGCGTTGGTAGTCTGCGTCAGAAAGGAGCTGGCGGCAGTTTGTTTGCATTGATGATAAGTTGAGTTTCATGGGATTTTGTTTAGCAAGAGCAACAAGTTGGTATATCCACTACAAAGACCTCCCACCGCTCCGTGAGGCCTGCGCCGTACCCTGTCGCCACCCTTCGTTTCGCCGTTTCGTAAGAATACTTCATCGTCTAGAACGTTAGAACGTCGTTATCGTGTCGTCAAAATGGAGGTAGCGGGACTCGAATGTGAACCGCGAAGAACGGCAGTTGTTCGAAAGGATGCATCACGATCCACTGCTCGGGGTGCTGGACCTTCAGGTCTCACCGAACTGGACGGTAAGGTCCGTCGATCCTCATGTCCTTGACAGCTTCCGGCATCTGCCGCAGCCATTCGGTCCAGCTGTCAACGTCAATGGGCTCGTCACCCATGCGAACAGACAGGATCAGCTGTTGGCCCTCAGGCGCGAAGGGCAAGCTGTTTCGCTGTGGACTGATGTTCATGGGTGCGACGAGGATTGATGCCAGTCTCGGGTTGCCAGCGATCTGAATGTGCAGCGGCGAGGGTGAGGTGGTGACCAGGTCCCTGTCGATATTCCTGTCCTGGATAAGCGCAGGATAGCCGGAGACCAGCTTGGAGTGCAGTTCGGCAGCTGTGAGCGGATTCGGCACGCGATGCGATGCTCGCGTCTTAAGCTGCTCCACGAGCAGTTTGGTGAAGGTGCATCGTTCGAGCTCGTTGAAGTGTTCCTCCGAAACGGCAGCGGCGATCAGCTCAAGCACACCTTGCTGGCGGGCCATCTTGGAGGAGGGATAGTACGCAGAATCCATCAGGATGAGCGTGTCACCGCAAGCCTCCTCGAGGACCTGCTGGATCCCGCTCCAGCGGAGCGTCTCGGCCTTCTCCCGGTCCCTTGAGCTGCTTGTTGTCAATGCGAGGCTCCCGATGCGCAAGGGCTGACGCGGAACTCACCTGGCAAGAACCATCTCGCGATTATCATCAAGGTACGAGTGTCCGTTGTAGTAGACTATTTTGAGGACATCGCGCTGATCGCGATCCTCAGAGAAATCAGTTATCTTCCGCGATAGCCACCTCCAAGGACTTTTGCAGTTCTCCGAGGTGGACGGGATGGCCTGAATTTGAAACGTATATCGGTAGTACTGGTCGAAGACGTCGGCCAGTTCGTGGACGGACGAGCTGACATGGGGGTCATGGTCGTCCTCCCAGTGCAGCAGCAGGACTTGAGCGCCCGCATAGCGACTGCGGTGGGGGTTGGACAAGATGCGAGAAACGTTCGTTTGCAAGTCCGTCTTGAGGGCCTCTACGCCTGGGAGCCCCCCAGGTTTGTCGAGCCTGGGGCCGGACGGCAAAGGCGTCCGGATGCGCGACTCGCTCAGTCGAGAGTTTCCGGAGGGAGGGTCGAGGTCCATCTCTTGGTCGGCATACATGGACTTGACACTCTGGTCTTGAGGGCTCAGCGGCCTCTGACCGCCGCCCGAATGGCCCTTACCCTGGAGGCCAGGAAGCGAGTTCTTAAACTTTTCCACGGCATCCTCCCATGTCATGTTGTGATGGCTGGGGTGACACTTGACAGCGTGGACAGTATCAGTAATGGCTAATCGCCGAGCGATACATGACGACAGGAGTGGGTTAGAGACTTACAGCAACACGCCTCCGACGACAGTCGGGACAGGCGCCGAGTTTCCGGATGAGAGCGGCTTTCTCTCGTTGCTGAAAAGACAAAGGGCCGGTTCGCCTCCTGCTCGCGCGGACCCGGTTAGACACGTCGGCCCCATCCTTAATGTGGAAGATGGAGGTGAGGTTAGGAGAGGTGTCGGCACTGTACGATGTGTTGTTTGTGTCTGTGGACAGATCGGTGCCCGCAGAGGCCGCCGTGGCCATGGTGGAGACGGACGAATTGGTGTCCTTTCTCACCGGCGGTGAAGCCGAGTTGGGATTCGGGTTGGGGTTGGCGTTCGGGGTTTGGTGATCGGGCGAGGCAACTGAGGGGTGCTGCTGCTGCTCCTGTTCTTGTTGAAGCTGCTGCTGCTGCTGCTCCTGTTGGAGCTGTTCTTGTTGGAGCTGCTGCTGCTGCTGCTGCAATTGAGGGTCCATGTCGACCATGGCGTGGTCTTCCTCCTGCTGCTGTGGCAGCTGCTCAGTCGACTGCTGAGGGCTGGGCGAGAGCTGTTGCTGGTACGGCACGGAGGCGGCGCGGGTGGGCTCGTCCGAGGGACTCGTCTTGGGGGGCGCCTCGAGCAGGCTGGGAGCCGGATGCATGGTGGTCAGAATGAGACACAAGGGCCCATGATCGGATCGAAGTGAAGTTGGTGCGTGATAAAGTGCCGCGCGCGCGGTACAAGTATCGCTGGGGCGGGAAACGGTAGGGTGCGTGGTGCTTTGTTTTTAACCTTTGCGCCCCACCGAGCTTCACCGACCGCGGAGATGGGACCTGGGAAGAGGACGTGGGCGTGGGCGGCGAGGGGAAGCGACCTTTGGAGATGGGACTAGAAAACGAAGAGGGGCAGGAGGGGGGACGCGACTCGCGTGTGACCAGGTGGGAGCATGCGCGTGGGAATCGGTGTTTGTACAATGGATGTTGTTAAGTGATGGAGTCGCGCGTGGGAGGGATTCCGTACGCGATATCAAATGCGCGTTTTGTCTCTGCGGTAGACTGAGATGAGATTCCAGGTGAGAGCTGAAAGGTGAAAGGTGAGAGGTGAGCGACGGATTAAAGCTCCAGCCCAGTACTACCTACTTGCTTTTGCCTGCCTGGAGGAGCTGGGGGGGAGCGGAGGGGAACAAGCGGCTTCCCTCCACTCGCCATTTGCAATTGCAAGTACAATTGCACTCGACTGCACCTGCCCCCCTCTACCTCTCTCACTGCCGCACTCACGGACTCACGCGCACAGCAGCGGCCGACCGAGGGCCAGGCAGGACGAATGGAGGGAATGGAGGGCGGGCAGGCGCCATTGACCGACAGCGACGCACCCTGGCAACTGGCAGGTGCAAGGGTGTCTGGGGTGGGGGGGAGAGAGGGGGGTGGGACGTGCCCCATTTGTTTGGCCCGTGCATGGGCACCGAGGGGCAGGACCACCGAACACAGCACTTGATCACGGCGGGGGACACCGAGAACCGGAGGCAGGAGCAAAAGGCCCCCCTCCTCTTCTTGCCCAAGTCACCTCGCCTGGCACAGCAAGCTCGCTGCCCCGGTGTACCTGCCCAGGTGTGCCTGCCCAGGAGAATATCCTACGGTCTGCACGGCATTGCGGCTTCAGTGTCAAGTCCTGTTTCTCTACCTACACACGGTGCTCAGCTACCTGTAACTCAAGATCACCGTGGCTCGATATCCTCGGCGAAACGCTCAAGACTCGGCCGGGGGAAGCCTGATGGCTGCACACGACAACCGTCTCACGGCGCGCTTGTCCCGGCTCGAGGAATTAATATCAATTCCAGATTACAGGCAGGGCAGGTGCAGGGGCGACGCGGGATGACACCGGCAACAATAAGGGTGCTTGCTTGCCGGGTCAAGGCTGGCTGGCAGGTGCCCTCCCTCCCTGTAATGTGCGACGAGGCACCCCGCGATGCACCTCATCCACTGTGCCTGCTGGCACGTCGGCCCAATGCAGAGCCCTGGCAGCCCGGAGCATGACCTGGAGCGAGATCTTATCTCTCAAACCCGACATCGACCTGGCCTGATCTGCCCCTGACCTACCCGACCTCTTCTCCCCCAGCCCGGCGGTCGGGGAATGCCCCCAGCAAGGATTGAACAACGGTCCGATGCGTCTTTTCTGATGGGTGCGCCGTATTGGGAGAGGTCCGGCCGTAAGGCTCCAGTGCCGGGCACCCGACGCCACTTCACCAGTGCCAGCAACGGCGCAGCGAGAGCTTGATGATTCGCGATCACGTCGCCATGGTCAGCCTCCACGAAAGCGCCGATATCATCAAACCCCTCGGTCAGCTCGGGAAGCCCAGCCAAGCAACATGCATCCAGGACCACCACGGCCGCGATATGCTAGCCCAGACTGGGGGGCCGGCTACCGTCTCCCCGCGTTGGCTGAGGACATCTCACGCCAGCAGACGCGGCGTCAGGCGGAGAGCCGGCATGCCAACATCGATCAACTCGACCATGTGTGCGCCCAGGCTTGTGATGCCGAACATCACTAGGCTTAGTGCTCCCTCCGTGTAACAGTCACTACTCACTTCCGATGTTTGCGGCAACACAGGCATTGCAATTCTAACATGGCACTTCCAGGGCAATCCTTCGCGGGTCGTATTACTCGTCCTGGCCTCCGTCGAGCAACGAACGAGAAGCGGGCTTCCCCTCTTCTTCTGTGCATCTGACTTGAAGCTGGGTCCAAACCGTTTACCAGCCACCCATGTCGTTTGCTGTTGAAGCCCAGCTCCGCGCTCGAGCTGCTCCGTCTGGTCGGGTTTAGCTCATGTGCCCCGTCATCCACCCGCTCGCTGGCCCTGGCCCCTCTAGGCAAACTGCCACCAGCCTCACCGCAATTACTCGCTCGGTCTGATAGGTTCTGCTGTTCATGGCCATGCGCGCGCCCTTCGGAGTCGCTGGCACGACGTTCCAGTCGCTCGACCTTCGACGATGCCGAGCATGGCCCACAATGCCTTGACCGACGGGCCCTGAACAAGCGCCGTCGCCAGGTCTGGTGTCCTCATTCGCAAGTTGTGCCGGAAAAGCCCCCGGATAATTTGTGTGTTCCCCCACCTACTTGAGCCAGTGGAGGCGCCTCTCTTCAAAATCCCTCTCTCGATCCACCACCACCCCTCGGGACCAGGCGTCTTGTGGTGGTGGGCATATGCACGACAGACCTGCGCCCACCGGTGTTTGTCGTCGGGAGGAAGGCCGGCACGGATGCGTTGCACAGCGCTTGTCACAGGCCACGCCTCCGACCTCAGGTCACGGGTGCCCGCTGACTTGTACGTTGGGCATCACATCACACCTGAAATTACAACATCAGCTCATGAGTGAGACGCTTCAGGGTCATCGCACCACCTCGAGCCTGACCGAGCCTCGCCATGACTGGCTGCTACCTCTCACCGAGGTTTGCGTGGTCACAGCGACCAGCCCCGCCGTTCGCATCATCCGGCGCAGCGGGGTCTGGTTCCGTCCCTTCGCCTCACACCCCTCGCTCCAACGGCTTCGGTCGGCGTCTTCGGTCACGCCTGAAGCGGCAAGGTGCCCGCCACCATCCCATCCCCTCTTTTGCCTCTCTTCTTCATGATTCTGTCGTACCCAGGCTTGTGAACTAGGGGTTCGCGGGTTGCCATTTGATTGGCCCCCACGGCCCTGAGGGGTGTGTTGTTCGTGCATCGTGGTCAGATACTTCGGAGAAATGTACACCGAGACTTTCTTCTGGCCATGGGCTGCGGAACTATGTCCTATGTGCGGTCTTTAGTTGTCACGCTTGTCATGGCAACATCGAGCGAGCGATTGCCCAGCTGTTCTCGATGTAGACCAAGTGACCAGTCATTCAAGCACGGTTAAGCCCTTCGTTTGGTAGTTCCAAGCGAGGAACCTCGCCGGGCGCAGCTTCACGCCGTCGTCCTCTGTCCTGAACATTTCGGCCCAACGCTTGACGCCTCATTTCGTCAGGCAGCTCCAATGCACTGGGGCAGAAAGTAACAACATGCCACGATGGGCTTGACCAAACGGGCGGCTGCCACGAGGACGGAGGGCTGGTCCGTGGCTGCGCATGAGACCTTAGCATCACGGGGGAACCTTCAAGCTCTTGTTGTCCAACAGATGGCTCATGGCGTCGCAAGCAGAAGCGCGGTACTACAATCTCATGGCAGGATAATGTTTTCGTAAGGCGCAGCTTATCGCCGCTGACGCTATGGTCGTTCCATGCTGTTCCGTTGCGGCACGCCAATGGCAAGGTATGGTTGATCTAGATGCCCAAGTCAGCAAAAGGCGCCTCCGAACAACATTATACCAACCTGATTCCATCCTCGCAACGCTTGCCACGTCTCGCATAGCCCTCCCTTGAGTCCATTGGCACCAGCACCTCTTTCAACTCAAGCGCTGACAAACGCCCTCATGGCCTTGACAGCATCCCCCTCGTGCGCCTTCAGCAGTTCCGTCGCCTTGGGCTTCGTAACCTCAAGCTCCTCGACCTGTCACCGGCTTGTCAGCGACCCGCCGTCCGGTGCATCTCAGGGTGTTCGTCGCGACCTACCAGTAGCGCCACGTCGGCGGCCTCGACCTTCACATTCTTAACGGGCTCGCCGGCCTTCTTGTCCTCGCCACCGAGGCTGCCGATGGCCTTCTTTGCGGCCTCGGCGTCGACGTCGTTGCCACGCGCATCGTCACCGCCCTCGAGGGAGGCGAGAGCCGAGGCGGCCTTGCGATCTTCGGCAGACTTGGCCTGGTTGGCGGGGATCTCGTCCTCGACGTCGCCGGTCGTGGCACCCTCGACGATGGTGGGAGGCTGCTTTTCGGACATGATGCAAGTTTTCGGCTGTGCGTGCGTATTTCGATTCGAAGGTTCGGGAGTTGGGGATCGCGAAGGGTTCGATAGTGGAAACTGTCGAGTCTGGACGTGGGAAGAGGCCTTCGATGCGGTCACTGCCCGCTTCGAGCCGTGAGATTTCTGTGGTGGGGTGGTCGATTGTAGCTGTCCAGTTGGCCGCTAAGGAGATACTTCGGGTCCCCCACGGCTAGGCGCAATGTGAAAGTACTCACGTATCTGCGACTCCGAAGCTTTGGTTGGCTTAGCGTGCATGCAGCTTGTGGCACATTGTAAGACTCGACGTGCACAAAGACGACCTTCATTGACGACCATATATGGACACTTTCTCCCTATCGAGTCCTCAGACCATTTCAATCAGTCTTCCAGTGACTCATTTGGATCAGCTGTAAGAGATCTCAGACATATCTTTTGAGTTATCGCACACTGGATCTGTTGGTAAACCCTGACACGGTGCACCATACGCAGACTTCTGCAAAACTGAAGATTCCCAACTTCTGAGTCACGACAGACGACTGCCACCATGTCGGCTCCTTCACCAGACTGGGCGCCTGATTCTTGGCGCTCAAAGCCCATCAAGCAGGCCCCAACCTACCCGGACGAGAATCTGCTCAAGAAGTCCGTTGCTGAGCTGTCGAAGCTGCCCCCCATTGTCCACCCTAAGGAGATTGTGGCTCTGAAGCAGCATCTTCGTGATGTGGCCAAGGGCGAGGCATTCCTCCTCCAGGGCGGAGACTGCGCGGAACTCTTCTCGTACTGCGAGCAGAACGCCATCGAGTCCAAGATCAAACTGTTGTTGCAGATGAGCTTGGTTCTTATTTGGGGCGCCGACAAGCGGGTCGTCCGTATCGGCCGCATGGCCGGCCAGTATGCGAAGCCCAGGTCGAGCCCGACCGAGATTGTGGACGGAGTAGAGATGCCTTCTTTCAGGGGAGATATTTTGAATGGATTTCACGTGGATGAGAGGGAGATTGACCCCCAGAGACTCGTCAAGTAAGTGTTCCGTGATCTCTAGACGAAGTTCTTGGGAGCTCGACTGACCCCTGGCAGGGCCTACCACCACTCCTCCGCCACGCTCAACTACATTCGAGCATCCATCAATGCCGGCATCGCCGACCTCCACAAGCCGCTTGACTGGGGTCTTGGCCACGTCCGTGACCCCGAGCTCAAGAGGAAGTACTCCGAGGCAGTCCACTCGTTGACGGACATGCTGCGTTTCCTGCACACCATTGGCGCCGACAAGAGTGACAAGCTCGACACTGTTGACCTCTTTACCAGTCACGAGGGACTTCTCCTCGAGTATGAGCAGCCCCTGACGAGACTCCTGGAGACGCCCATCCTGCAGTCCACGACCAACGGTTCTACGCCTCTCCCCAAGAAGGAGTACTACGACACGTCGGCCCATTTCCTGTGGATTGGTGACCGCACACGCCAGATCGACCACGCCCACGTTGAGTTCTTCAGGGGCATCGCAAACCCGATCGGCATCAAGGTCGGCCCCACGACGCCAGTGGACGACCTGCTCGCCCTCCTGCGCACCCTCAACCCGAGCTGTGAGCCCGGCAAGATCACGCTGATCACGCGCTACGGCGCAGCCAAGGTGGGCTCCCTGCTGCCGGCGCACATCCGAGCCGTCGAGGACAGCGAGTACAAGCAGTGCGTGGTCTGGCAGTGCGACCCCATGCACGGCAACACGCAGTCGACGGGCAGCGGCATCAAGACGCGCAAGTTCAACGACATCTTCGAGGAGCTGCAGCAGACGCTGCACATCCACAAGGAGCAGGGCAGCTTCCTGGGCGGCGTGCACCTCGAGCTGACGGGCGACGCCGTGACCGAGTGCCTCGGCGGCAGCGAGAACCTGGACGAGGACGACCTGTCGACCAACTACACGAGCTTCTGCGACCCGCGCCTGAACGAGAAGCAGGCGCTGGAGCTGGCGTTCCTGATCGCGGACCACTACCGGAACGAGAGGAGGCCTGCCGTGTGAAGAGGGGCGTTCGTTTCCATAGTGCGGTTGCCTGAGGGGAGGACGGAATCCAAAAGTTGATGCTCGACGCATTCGCCCTGCCCCGTTGCCTGGCCAGTGGTTGCCTGCCTTGTTGCCTGCCATCTCGCGCCAGCCGCCCCCGTGGTATATAAGGCGGTCTTTATTTTCCTGCTCTTGCCCTTGGTGTAATGGGAAATCACCGGTCTCTTGATTTGATCAAAATCTCGAGAAAGCTCCCTGGTTCAATTCCGGGTGAAACCACTGACAGTGTGATTCTACACTTTGTTTCTACAGCTCTTGTACACTTTGTTATCGTCTGGGAGGCTCTCAAGTGAGAGTGGGTAAGCGGGCGGGCTTCCAGACGCATTGGATTTTTTTTTCCACATCCTGAGAATATTTATGACCTCTAAAATAGGCAACTAGGAAAGAAGAAGGGGTCTCGAGGTTCTTCAAGGGGCAGGGCGATGCTCACGATGACACCCGTGTCGCTATAAAGGAGGTCTCACCGACCTCACCGAGCCTACCGAGGCAGTCAGTCCTTATCAGTGCCAAGGGGGTGGGTCGGCAGGGAAGCGGCCGGCGGGTATCAGCGGGCCAGGGCGCGACGAGATACGGGAAGGTGCACGCCCTGTACACTGTGCAACTGGAAGGCGCGGGGCCCCGCGAAACCAGCCTCGAACTACCGTGTCAAGGGACCAGGCAGCCCAGTTCCGAACCTCGTGCATCCTTTCTCCTCCTTACATCTACCTTCCCAGGCCCGTGTTAGTGACGCGGCATCCTCTCCTCTTCTTCAGCCCAAGTAGTGCATCTCCCAGAACACGTTTCAATATGGTCTTCCCATTCGACCACATCCAGCACCGTCGAGACTGGTCCGTCCTGATAAGGATCTCCCCACTCGCCTGTCCGCGTCGCCGTCACTAACACCCCAATAGCCGCTCCAAGCAGTCTGAGCGGGCACAGAGAATCCGTGCCCTGACCACCTACCAAGGCCCCTTCTCCGTCTTGGAGCGTGAGATTCTCAACAAGCCCATCGAGGAGCTTGTTCAAGATGTCCAGAAGACTGCGCTGCAGCCCATTGACGTTCTCAAGACGTACGGGAAGGTTGCCCTGAAAGCTCACGAGAAGACGAACTGCTTGACCGAGGTCATGCTGTCGTCGGCTGAGTCTTGGCTCGAGGAAGGGTCCATCAACCTGAAGGGGCCTCTCGCGGGCGTCCCCGTCTCGCTCAAAGACAGCATGCAGGTCGCTGGCTACGACTCGACCATCGGCTACTCCGCCTTTGTCGGTAACAAAACGGAAGAAGACGGCCCCGTCGTGCGTCTTCTCAAGGATGCTGGCGCCGTTCCTTACGTCAAGACCAACCTTCCCATCACCCTGCTCTCCTTCGAGTCTACCAATGACGTCTGGGGACGCACCACCAACCCCCACAACCCCAAGTACAGCCCCGGTGGCTCGACCGGCGGCGAATCGGCCCTCCTTGCCTCTGGCGGCCGGATCGGCATCGGCTCCGACGTCGCTGGCAGCGTTCGTGTTCCTGCTCACTTCTCCGGCTGCTACTCCTTGAGGTGCTCAACCGGCCGCTGGCCGAAGATGGGTTTCAAGACAAGCATGCCCGGCCAGGAGGGTGTTCCGAGTGTCTTCAGCCCCATGGCCCGCACGCTCAACGACTTGACATATTTTACGCGCTCCATTATTGAGATGAAGCCCTGGAAGTACGACTACACCGTCCACCCCCTGCCTTGGCGGACCGACATTGAGAAGGAATACCTCGACAAGAAGCGCCTCCGCGTCGGTATCATGCGTACCGACGGCGTAGTCGATCCTAGCCCGGCTTGTCTCCGCGCCGTTGAAATTGTCGAGGCCGCTCTGCGCCGCGAAGGCCACGAGATTGTCGAGATCAACCCACCCTCAGGCTACGAAACCCTCCGTGTCGCCTCACTGGCTCTCAACGCCGACGGAGGCCAGATGTTCAGCTCTTACCTTCGCACGGGTGAGTGGGTCGACACGGGCGCTGCGCAGATTCAATTCCTCGCCAACATGTGGCGGCCCACGCGGTACCTGTACTATCTGTGGGTCAAGTATGTGCGGAGGGACAGTGTGTGGGCAGGCTTGGTGCGGGACTTCCGGCCGCAGAGCGCGTTCGAGGCGTGGAAGGTGGTGTCGCAGAGGGAGGCGATTCGGTTGGAGTGGTTCAACTGGTGGGAGGCGGCGGACGTAGACTTCCTAGTGACGCCGCCAAATGCGACACCGGCGGTTCCGCACGACGGGATGAGGGATGGCGTGTCCAGCTGCGGGTATACGTTCATGTTCAACATGGTGAGATCCCCGGCCGGCGCTTGACACGGGATGTGACTGACGTTTGGCAGCTCGATTACTCGGTTGGCGTGGTCCCCGTGACCCACGTTGACAGGAAGCTGGATCAGCTTCCCGCAGGCTTCGATATCACGAAGCTAAACGGTGTTGCGAAGGGGGCTTACAAGTTGTACAATGCAGATGACATGCACGGCCTGCCCGTCGGCGTGCAGGTCGTCGGACGGCGGCTGGAGGAGGAAAAGGTGCTCTCCCTCATGCAGAGAGTAGAGAATGCTTTGGGCGATGAGAAGTACAAGCTGCTCGACATCGACTGAGCCTCGAGATGGAGTGGGTAGAAGTGGGAGCGAGGTCGGTCCCCTTGGGCGATGGGCGTCGACTTGTATCTCGAGAGAGCATCTTGAACCCACAAACCAATAGTACCGAACATTACGCAAGCCCACTAAGTTGGCAAATCATCCTGGGGGGTTTGTAATGTATCATGCGTGTTGCATGTGGTGATGGCTGAAGCCTGGCTGGGCATGGGAGCTTAAGGGTCCGAGATCGGCCCTCGTCCGCGCGACCCCATCTTTGTCAATCACTTACACCCGGATCATCACCACACGTATATAAGCCACGGCCAGCCGAGCACCCGTTTATGAAATCAAAAACATCAGGAAAAAAAGTTTCATACATTGCTTAAACCCCTTTATCTCTCCAATTTGTCATCATGGCCGACCAAAAGAAGGACAACTGGTCCACGGAGGCATGAGTCGAACCCACCTCCACCTCCTGGGCACCGACTAACAAATCCCAGGAATACCAGCACTCCGCCGCCTTCGTGCCCAAGCTCGCCACAAAGGTAGTGCAATGGCTTGACGTGCAGAAGGACGACGTCATTCTCGACATTGGCTGCGGTGACGGCGTCCTGAACGTCGAGTTCGCCAAGGTCCTCTCGCAGGGTAAGGGAGCGGTGCACGGCATCGACGCCTCGCCGGCCATGATCGCCGCGGCAGCAAATGCCGCCAAGGGATCGAAAGGCGGCGACAGGTGCACGTTTGAGGGTACGCATCTCCTCTCCTCTCCTCCCCCGGTGCGTGGCGAGCGTCACGGCTGACGAGACAAGTGGTCGACGCGAACGAAATGAACCTCGACAGGAGCCGGTATCCCTTCCAGTACACCAAGGCGTTCTCCAACGCGGCGATGCACTGGATCCTCCGGCCCGGCTCGGCGGATGCCTTCTTCTCGAGGGTGCGGGACGTGCTGCCCTCCGGCGCGACGTTTGCTTTCGAGATGGGCGGCCTGGGCAACGTGGCTGAGATGCGGACGGCGTTGGTCCTCGCGGCGGCACGGGTCATCGGGCTCGAGAAGGCACAGGCTGCGGATCCGTGGTTCTTCCCTGACGAGAAGTGGCTCACGCGGACGATGGAGGAGGAGGCTGGGGGGTGGAAGATCGAGAGTGTTGAGAGGGAGTGGCGGCCGACGACGGCGGGGGAGGGAGGGGTTGAGGGGTGGGTGCGGTTGATGGGCAAGGCGTTTTTGGATGCCGTGGAAAAGGAGAAGGGTACTGCCGCCGTTGAGGAGGTTGTGAGGGAAGCGAGTGATGTGCTGAGGTACGTTTGTCAGGACGGGAGTGGCGGGGAGATGATTTCCTACGTGCGGTTGAGGTGTTTGGCGAGGAAGCTCTGAGGGCTTCGTCCTCCCGAATGGCATGTCCTTTTCTGCTGCAAGTAGTGCGGCTGTTTCTTAGTCTTCTCGGCTTCGATCATACCTAGCTGGTCTTTTGAACGAATTTCCGCCGAAGCATGGTCTCTCAAAGTTGGCTGCCCATCATCCGATCCCTTGACTGCCCGTCGTTTGCACCGCACCACCACCTGAATCAGGGCTTTGAGTATCACAGCTGTGTACCGCTTCAGCATGTCGGGTCGTGATAATACACTAGTGGCACCATCCGAGGGCCGCTCTCCCAAAGCTGGTGGACGGCAGGTTTGCTGTCAGCTCTCCTCGAGGCTCTGCTGGCAGCTCCCAGAGGGCTGGTCAAGAAGCTTTAACGTCATCAAGCTGAGTATTCAACATCTAGGACAGCTTGCTGCCTCGCCAGAACGCAAGGTATTCAAGTCGTCGCTCGGTGAGCATCCACCATCCTCCCAACCAAGCCCACCAGCGCCCCTCTTCCAATCGCCGTGCCGAGAACTCGAGACTGCCGCTAGCAAGCTTTCAGAGAAGAACGAGCCCGAGAAGCAATCACACTCTTCCAAACCATCTCGTCGGAAGTTGCATGGCGCTATGGTTGGGTCCACCGAGTAAGAAGGTCCCCAAACAACTTGGGGACGGAATCGATGCTGTCGACGATTGCCGAAAACTTGGGCTTACGCTCGGCGCGTCATCACAAAGAAGACAAGCATTACCGGGCATTGGAACCATTACATGACCAACATTCTCATTCGATGGGCCGGCCCTAACAAGACGATGCTGCCGATGATGCTATTGAACCCATACCAATGGATAGGTGTCATGCTCGTGAGACAAATAATGATCGTCACCGGAGCCCACATTGACCCGAACAATAGCGAACGTCCGATACCCATGGAAGGGGAACCCTAGAGAGGCAAAGAGGACCACAGACCATGCATGATTTATTTTATATGGCGAGTGGTGTTGTAAGTGACGGTACTTGTGAGTGGATCTCAGTTACAGCATTGCGCAAGCAACCAGGTACTGATGTTGAGCAGGTTGAGATAGTATATGGCAAAATCATATTATTCCACAGTCATAAATAATGCATTGCACTATTCTATTCGATCTTGGCTTCATGTCAAAGAAGAAATGGGGTCGAGTTGGTATCATGCGCGAGTGGAGTCTGAGATGGGACCTGATGTGACCAACTGGTCACAGCTGGTGGCACTCATTAACGCTGTCTGATCTTTTCACGAGGCCTGCGCGCGTGCTCAGTCGCTCGAAGCTCTCTCCAACGTCATCTCCAAGCCATCCTTCTCCCACACAGGCAACTGGTACCTAATCCACGGCATACCACACCAGCCGCCCTGCTCCCATACCATCCTAGCTACAAACATGTCGGCCGACGACCAGCAGTTTCTGGACGTGGTGAGTGCTCTGCCTTCCTATCCTTCATGTCCCTTACTGTCGGCCCCAGCTAACGATCCCAAGCTCTCGTCCCTGCCCAACCACATCCGCCGTTATTCCGACGACATCGCCAACCAAATCAACAGCCAGGTCGACAAGGCCGCCGATACTTTTCGCGATGCCCTATCCTCTGTACCCTGGATACCCGACTCTGTGCGCCCGACGCCTGCATCTCGCTCAGTGCCTATCGAGGTAATCGCAGTCACCCGCTACGAACAGGTCCGCGACTGGGTCTCTAGAAACAAGCTTGTCACGGGAGCTGTCGTCGCCGTCTTTGGCGTCGTCGTCTACAAGACCTACAGGGGTAGCAGGTTCTACCGGAAGACGAGGAGAGCCAAGCGTGCGAGGAATGGTGGCCGCTTGGAGGTTGTGGTGATCGCCGGCTCGCCGACCTTGCCACTTACAAGGTCGTTGTCGCTGGATATGGAGAGGAGAGGGTTCATCGTCTTCGTCGTATGCAATGCTGCTGAGGACGAGTCTATGGTGCACAACATGTCTAGGCCAGACATTCGGCCCCTGACGATCGATGCCACCGATGTAAGTCTCGTCGTACCCCATTTCCCGAGATCTCTAAGCTAACGTCCAGCAGCCCCCGAGTGCCGGCAGCGCCATCGAACGGTTCGCTCAGTACCTCCAGTCGCCTCATGCCCCGGCGCCAAGGACGAAACCGAACTTCCTCGAGCTCAAATCCGTCATCCTCATTCCGTCCCTCAACTATCAAACCTCGCCTATCGCCACCATCCCACCATCAAGCTTCGCAGACCTTTTCAACACCCACCTCCTCCACCCCATCCTTACAATTCAGGCCTTCCTCCCTCTCCTGACCGCACGCCTCAGTCCCGCAGGCGAGAAGTGGCACCCGCCGAAGGTCATGGTTTTCACGCCCTCGATCATCTCGTCGATCAACCCGCCCTTCCACGCCCCCGAGGCGACCGTTTGTTCCGCACTCTCTGCTTTCACCGAAGTCCTGACCGCGGAACTCAGACCCCTCGGCGTCCCCGTCACCCACATGCAGCTCGGCACGTTCGACTTTGCAGGATTCTCACCCGCCAAACCCTCCCACACGGCAGCATACCAGAAGGGCCTGATCGAGGGCCCCGGCATCGATGCCGACGCTGCCGAGACGCTCATGTGGCCCGAGAACGCGCGCCATGCCTATGGTCGCAACTTTGTCACCCAGAGCACCTCGGCCATCTCGGCGGGACGTATCCGCGGACTCAAGGGCAGCTCGCTGCGGCACTTGCATAACGCTGTCTTCGACGTCGTCGACGGTTCGATCACCAGCGGTACTGTACGTGTCGGTCTCGGCGCCGGCGTGTATGGCTTTGTTGGGCGATGGGTGCCCCGCGGGATTGTAGCGTTCATGATGGGCATCCGCCGGGTGGATGAGCTGTCAGCGTGGCAGACGAGCTCGTACGACGGCTCCCGCGAGGGCAGCGAGAACGGCGAGAGCGGCGATGGGCAGGACTTTGTTGCCGTTCCTGACGATGGGGAGAGTAATGTTTGGAGGCGATCGTAAGAACCATCCGCATGAGGGCTGAGACCTGTCGTTATTGGCAACAGACTGCTTGCGACGACTGTGACCTTGCAATAGCAAGGCAGGAGGGATCTGATTCGGCGTTTTATAGGGCTGGCTACCTCCCATCACCTGGTATTGGACAGACATTCACGACTCCTGGGAATTTGGCAGAGGTCCTTAATGAAATAGAATGGATTCTGAGCTTTGGTATCATACGTAGGCTGCCCAGGGGCCTGTAACTTGGATCCACCCGACAGAGGCCCTTGCTTCTCAGGGCCGTCGTAATCATGTTGGCCACGAACGGGACCATCTTTACTCTTACATTGGCCATATGCTGGCTAAGTTGGCCTGACCCCCTAGTGACCCCGGCCACGAAACCTCCTACCGCCACCACCACCGCCGCCTCCTCCACGATCCCGCCACTTGCCGCCGCCACCGCCGCCCCTTCCGCCGTGCCCATGCCTTCGGTCTCCTCTGTCGCCGAATCCGCCTCTGTCGTCACGCATATCCCTCGCCGGCTCGTGGATGCCGGCCGCTTGACGCTCCAGCTCCTCCTGTCGCTTCTGTTCCTCTTCCTCCCTCGCCACCTCACTCTTGAGCCTCGGCCGCTCGAGGTCCTTCTTCCACCTCGGGTGCGCGCCGTCCCGACACTCCCGGCCCGAGGGACAGAACCCGGCGAGGTAGAACAGGCACAGCGCGCGGCGGACGTGCTTCTTGGCGCAGAGGGGCCCGAGGGGGCAGAAGCCCATCTCGTAGTGTGGGCAGGGGGGCAGCTTGGACTGGGGGTCGATGTGGAGGTAGAGGCACTCCTCGCCGTTGGAGCAGTAGCCGTTGCGGGTGAAGAAGTTGCACTCGGGCATCTTGCGGAGGTTGTACTCGTGGAGGAACTCGCAGTGGGCGCCCTTCTTGCAGAGGCCGCGCAGCCAGTGCTTGCAGACGAGGGAGGGGCCGCGGCCGGCGTGCGTGTGGGCGGGCTGGCCGCCGGGGGCCGAGTCGGCGGCGAGGGCGTGCTGGTGGGTTGCGCGGAGGAAGGGGGTGAAGTCGAAGCTGGCGGGGGGGTCGCTGTGGGCGACCATGTCGGGGGCGGCGCGGGAAGGGGGAAGGGACGGGTGGGCTGTTATTGTGGCCATGATGGGCGGTGGCCTCGCTGGGTTGGCGGGTGCTTCGTGGAGAGGGAGTTGACGTCGAGAATGAACGTTGTTCGGAGGGGTCAAGCGGTGCGTGGTGTGGGAGGTTGTCGCGTGCTCCGTGGAGCTCTTCTCGGGCGTCGCGGCCAGTCACCTACTGCTTGTGAAGGAGTATTGAGTATGTGTTTGGGTGTGATCCTCGTTCGTTCGATGGCACGGTTTGGGGAGAGCGGGTTTGAGCTGTGCGGTGGTATTGGCGTTGGCGTTGAATGTCCAACGAGCTCTCCAAGCTTGAAGCTGGAAAAGCTACGGCTGGAGCTGCTGCGGTGAAGTGAAGTGTATTAGTCAGCGTTGTGGAACTCGAGGGATCGCTTATCGAACTCCCGTCAGCGGTGTCAATCTCCATGGCTGATGAGTGTCGATTCTTGTGAGGCTGGATGCTGTACCCCATCTGCCGGTACTGGATTCGTTGGCATTCCGATCTGGACTCGTGCCTGCTGCTACAATGTCTCAGATGAAGGCACATCATTGCGCGCTCTCGATGCTCTCATCAGGAAAGCTACCCCAAGTTGAAGGGTTGCTTTAGCAGCTCTTCGGCGGCACGACCTCGAATTCTGTCCCAGAGCGATGGTCTCTTGCTGGAACTGATCATTCTCATAGATCGAGTGGTCAGCATTCGTCCTCCGGGAGGTGCTCAAGTCTCTTGTGGTCACAGTACAAGCCGACAACATCTCGACATGAAAACGAGCACCTTGGAGCTGCCACGTCGCGCAACTCGACTACTTATGACGAGATGATGACCGCAAGCTCAACGATAAAGTCCTGACACACATATGCACCTCTGCCCTACTTCTCGGTTCGAGGGTGGGCAGTGAGCGTGGGGAATGTGTTCTTCTTTGGAGATTCGATGCCCTCCCTGGCATGGATGAATGGTAACCTGCATGGCGAAAGCGGATCTAGGGTAACATTGACCAGCCTAAAGACCTCGAGTCATTGTATGTGACACCTCTAGTCAGAGGGCACTCTCCGCGAGACTGCCCAGTATCACCGCCTGGCTGGGCGAGTTTCGTGGACAAGGGGGCGGGAAAATATTGGATCTCACGGCAAACAGTCGGGAGTCGTTGACCGGGGAAAGGGGACAAGGGTGTGGCAGTCGACATGGAGAATGGCGCCATGTTAGGCTACGGGCCTGTAACGGTAGGAAGCCACAGCGAACCTCAAGCCTAGCGCATCCGTGGCTTCAGTGTCTGCCTGGGCAGGCAGGCAGGCCGGCGCCAGGCGGGTTGGCGGGTGGGCGGGCAAGCGCATGCTGGGGTGCTCCTGCTGCCAAGGCCTGCAGGATGACACGCGCATTTTGGTGCTTCCTTCCTCTCTTCCTTCTGCCTGCCTGCTTGCCTGCCTGCAGCTTTCTCTCGCCCGTGCTTCACCACCGCTTCACCTTTTTTTTACCACGCCACCATCACGATGTGATGGCCCAAACCACCCTGACCTTGAATTCCCTGAGTCGTTGACAGCATCGAAAGCATCGCCATCCTACGGTAACCAAGCAGCCCGAATCATTCGGTCTCAGAAGCCCCCATGGCAGCCTCACTGCCCCGCCGATCGACTCGTTCCCCCTCTGCACGCGACGCGCCGGCCCATTCGGCGAGACGCTCCCGTCGTAGGCACATGCCGGACTCGGGTCCTTGGGCCTGTTGCCAGGACGGAATCACTCCCCCAATTCGGGCTTTCCCACTACGCTGTTGACTCTCCGGCTACTGGGGATCTCGGGGCCACCGACAACCCACGTTACATGGGTGCCGCATACCATCAGGGTCCTGCCCTCTTCGACGTACCCCTCGCGGGTGCCTCTGCCGAAGCCAGCAGGCCAGCTGCTTGAGGACCTCCCCGTGTGAGGATAGCGTCTCGGCCGCTCGCCTGGAGACCTCCATCCTCTGGCCCCAAATGCGACCTTCGTATTGACCTGTGAGCAGAGAGGCGACGCGTCCGACATGATGCCGCCCGGCCCCCTCCATTGCTCACCTCCCGGCGCCCGCCCATCTCTTGTCCACCCACTCACCTCGAGGTCGGACAGGGAGCAGCCGTCCAGTGCATCGCACTGCTTCCAACTCAGCCGCTCACCCGCCGAAACGAAAAGTCTAATGACCTCATTCATTCAGAGGATCGGTCCTTAGATCCCCATCAGGGGCGCGAAAACGGGCTGCCAGCGTGGCATGCAGTTTGAGGAGAAAGCCTCCGTCGCGTCCGCCGCCCGTCATTTGATGCAATTTCGCTGCGGAACCAAGAGAAGCCAAGCCTGCTTCCCTGACGGCGGCCATCTCCACCCCGGGGGATGGACATCGTAGAGGGACCAAATGCCTGACACGGTTTGGTGTCGATGGATCGCTCGGTACGCCCCCGACCTGTCGGCCACTCAGCATTCACCTTGCCTGCGTGATCAACAACTCACCGCCGCGGTCGTTGGTTGCCCGATTTGCTGAGCTCGCACCGAGGTCGAGTCGAACAATTTGGAGCCCTGCTCGGACTTACCCTCGGCAAAAGGTTACCGCCCATAATCACAGGACACCCAACTGCCTGTGAGCCCTGGAGCGCATGTTGTCGCGATTCAAGCTTCGACGGTTGTAACACCAGCCACAAGTTTTACAGGGAAGCACGCTGCTTTAGAGTTTCGTCAACGCATCTGCAGCACCCCGAGTCCAACGGGCCCTCCGCTGTCGTCCCATCTGTTTGGGCGGCCTGGCGGGAAGGCGCTCGTGTTCTCCAGATGATTTTCTTTTGCAGCCGTTCCACTACGTGGGGCTGTCCTTCTAGAACACCAAACTTTCCTTCGAGGCAACATCCCGGGAGCCGCCAGTCCATCCCTCTGGCTGCCTCACAATTGTCCCTTGTCGGAACCAGGGACTCGGTGCTCAGCACATGCGCTCCTTGAGCGTGCCGCAGATGCCATTTGCTTGACTAATGTCATTCGTTCAGTTTCACCATGACAAGTTCGGCGACACGGGCACTCAGCTGCAACCTGCAAACCATCGCTCACGCTGGAATTCCCCGGCATCCCGGTCCGACACATGTTGCCCCGACACGGGATACTTTTGCGAACCGGCGCACAGATTCGATTACCCTCCCTGCGGCGTTCTTGCAGCAATCTCTCTTATTCTTGCCTCTCGGTGACGGCCGCGAGGATTCGAGTCGTCCCGCCGTCCTGGGCTCTCCGCGGGATACATACAATGCGACCTTCCAGGCTGACTCGCTGGGTTGCATTTCGCCCACTGCTCGACTTCCACCAACGAGACTGACCGACACTGTGTCTTCGGGGCCATGTTGACGTGTCTGTACAGGAACCTATCATGTACAAAGCCGTCTCGAAACTACTGTACCAAGGGACTCGTGAGCACGAGTAGTGGCGACAGGGGTATCATTGACATGCGACTTTGATCGCCATTTCCCGCCAAGGATGGGCGGT
Source organism: Verticillium zaregamsianum (assembly GCA_002851755.1). NCBI lineage: Eukaryota > Fungi > Ascomycota > Sordariomycetes > Glomerellales > Plectosphaerellaceae > Verticillium > Verticillium zaregamsianum. Next base: position 1,372,649 of record NMXM01000009.1, on the reverse strand, counting down.
CCAAGTCGGAAGATGCACAGGCTCGGCGGAGGATGCCACGCACAGAGCTGCGAGGACGGACCAGCTAATCAAAGCAGCAGGCGATTGGGCTTGACATGATATCCCACGCCTCCGACTTTTCGCCTGTCTCCCACCGTCTCGCCTGCCTACGCTGTACGGCATCTTTAGCAAGTTTCATTCATCCGTCCCCTGCAAGTACTTTCTCCCCCCCCTCTGAACCATCGCACCCCCCAGCCCAAATTATGTCATGCATCGTGGCATCGCGGTACCGGGGCCCTCACCTGTAAATTTGATGCCTGTGGTCTCCACCATCAAGACATGGCCACAAGTTGCCCATATTCACTCACCGTCACAGGTCGCCCGGTGTATATAGGCCACGGACTGCTGAAGCCTGCCCATGGCTGCGCTTGCTGCCCGACTGGGTACTGTTCCTAGTACAACAACATGCTCTTCTCCCACCTGATTTCTTCTCCCTTTCGCCGTACAAATTAGTGTCCTTCACCTCAAAGCGAACGTTTTCCTCTCGCGCTTCACTCTTGCCGTCTTCCCCGCTTCCTATCTCACATGACCGAACCAGCAGCATGAGCTCGTCCTCGTCCTCGCGCAAGCAGCGTAGAGGGAAGAGCATCTCGAAGCTTGCTTACACCAACGCTGTTTATTTCCCCAACGAGAGAATATACCAGGGCGACACGCCAGGAGCGCTGAACTATGGATACACCAATCATGTCTACTATGCTTTCGCAAATGTCTCGCCCGATGGCGGCGTTTTTGTGAGTCGGCTGGCACCTCCTGAGATAACCCTAGCTAATTCAAGCCCCCAGCTGAGCGACGAGTGGGCAGATGCGGGGGCGCCTGTCGACGGTGTCCAAGGTGGCCTGGGTTCTCTCATGCATCTCAAACAGCAGCACCCGCATCTCCAAGTGGTCCTCTCCATTGGCGGCGGTAGCTCATCGGCCATCTTCCCAGTAGTGGCTGCGAACACACTGTGCAGAGACAATTTTGCGCGCTCAGCAAAGGGCCTCGTCGACGCATCTGGTCTTGACGGCATTGACAGTACGGGTTTTCACAAAACGATCTTACAAAGGGGCGTGCTAACATGAGTTTAAGTCGTGTGGGAGTACCCATCTAATCCCCAGCAGGGCCACGACCTCTTGGCTTTACTAGCAACCATACGACTTCATCTACCAGAAGACCACTATTTACTGACCGTTGCTCTTCCGGCGAGCAGAGCAGTCCTTCAGTACATCCCGCTCCAGGCCTCGGCTGAGTACCTTGATTACGTCAATCTCATGGCATACGACTTTTTTGGCACATGGACGCATAAGAGCGGCCATCACTCCCAACTGTACGCCCCTCACAAAGACCAAGAGTCTGGCGCCACTGGTGTTCAGTATTTGGTCGCCAAGGGTGTCACTCCGAGTAAGATACTCCTCGGCATCCCTCTCTATGGGCGCAGTTTCCTGGGCGCAGCCGGGCCGGGCCACAAATTCAGAGGCGGAGGCGGCGACAACGGCACCTTCGAGTACAAGCAACTGCCACGAAGCGGGACCAAGGAAACAATCGACAAGAAGGCGATATCGGCGCAGTGTATTGGGGCTGACGGGGGATTTGTGAGCTACGACAATCCGGAGACAGTAAAGGCGAAGGCACAATTCTGCAAACAAAAGGGACTAGGAGTAAGCAAACCGGCGCACGCAGACAGCGAGCGGGCTTTGGAGTAGGAAGCTGACAGTGACTGCAGGGGCTCTTCTACTGGAATGGGCCGGCAGACGGCAAGGGCTCGCGGAGTCTGGTTGCAGCTGGCTTTCAAGCACTGCACTGCTCGTAGAGGCCAAGCCTCGGGGCCACCATACGTTTACCCGCTTCTCAGCGGTTCTTGCTCGACAGCAGGGCAGTTGGATATGTTGTGCACACAAATCGGTCATGCGTCGTCCAGCGTCAGCAAAAACGGCCCTGAGCACATTGGTTTCTTGCGGATTTCAAAAGGAGGATGACGGTTGGAAGTTTTAGACGGGGTTGCAAGGCGTTTTCCGGGATACCAGGCGGTTCACTGACAAGCGCATCGCAGCCACTTGGCTGCCTCACATCTTGGTTTTAGCATACACTGCATTGAGAAAGCTCATCGAGTCGATATGAAAGGCGAACCATTCATCGCGGCAATGACATTCAAGCAAGCGGATAGAGGAACAGGGATCTGTGAAGCACATCGCGACCACCCTTGAAAAACAGTAGAGTACGAGTTGGTGTCAAACAAAGAAAGTCCAAGGGGTGATGCTCCCAAGCTGTTGCCCAGTTCGGTTGACCCGGTTCTTCGAGGCCGATGTGACTGCAAGTAACACCGAGAAAAAAGACAGATCACCGGGGGGGGGGGGGATGGAAGCACGGCGGATAAATCCGCAATGCCCTCTTGTGATGTTTCGGAACGTGACTCCCGACGAACCTGGCAGGCCTGCCAGGTCTGTTTCTCGAACGGGTCCAAGGTCAGATCGTTGCCAACCTCGGGACGCCCGCCACTCTTGGGGCACAGCCTGCGTTTCCGGATGGTCCTGCATGGAGGGCGTGCGTGCGTGGTGAGGGCATCATGCTTGATGCCTGTCCAAGCACTTCATGCCGGTGGGGGCAGCCGTTGTCGATATGGTGGTACAGCATGTGATGGCTTTTGCGTGTTCCTGCATCAAGAGGATGGGGCGCGCTTTGCATTCCGTTGACGCTGTATCTATATTCGGCGTTGCTTAAGGGTTGTATCTGATCCCTGGCAGGCCACCGATTGGGCCGGTGCGAAGTTCCACTTGGCCCTTTCGTGACGACTCGAGCCCAGTATCAGCACGTGCCGATAGCCGCCGATAACAAGAGGCTACGTACCGATAGACCAGCTCTTGGGTCCGCCGGTCGAGCTTCAATGGAGGGCTGTTTCGAAGAATCGGCAAGACATCAGCAATATCCCGTCATTTCAAGCGTTGCAGCACTCGACTTGCCCCCTTAGAATCTCTGAACATGAATGGCACATCATTAGAAGATCCGACATCCCTGGATGCAGGTGAATCCTCCCTGGTGTGCTTCTATGTCTCTTGCGCCCCTGGCTGACCAGCTGGCAGTTGACTACGATCCGATAAACCACCTCAACCTCCTCTTCTCTCATCCATCGACGGTCACATCGATCAGCCGCGTATCGCAGACACTTCACGACCACAAGAATGACGTTTCCACCGAAATCGCCGAGCTCGAGCTCGCCCAGGCTTACGGGCCCGATTCCAGCCTCGAGCGCATGCAGTCGGCCCAGGCCGAGCTCGCCCAGCTCTTCCGCAAGATCGAGACGGTACGGTCCCGCGCTATAGAGACGGAGCAGAACATCACATCCATGACGGCGGACATTAAGCGACTCGACGGCACCAAGCGCAACCTCACCCTCAGCATGACGGCCCTGAAGCGCCTGCAGATGCTGACGACGGCGTACGAGCAGCTGCAGGGCCACGCGCGCACACGCCAGTACCGCGAGTGCGCGAGCCTCCTGCAGGCTGTGCTGCAGCTCATGAAGCACTTCAACAGCTACCGGAGCATCGAGCAGATCGCGACGCTGAGCCGCGGCGTTTCGGAGCTGCAGCGGACGCTGCTGGAGCAGGTCTGCGAGGACTTTGAGCTGGCGTTCGCGAAAGACGAGGTCGCCGCGCGGAGGGGCACGCTGGTCGAGGCGTGCCACGTCATGGACGCGCTGGGCGATGCCGCGAGGTCAAGGCTCATGACGTGGTACGTCAACACGGAGCTGCGGGAGTATCGCCAAGTGTTCAGGGGCAATGATGAGGCGGGGAGCCTGGACAACATCGGGAGGCGATATGCGTGGTTCAAGCGCATGTTGAAGACACACGAGGACGAGCACGCGGCCATCTTCCCCCCGCACTGGAGGGCGAACGAGATGCTGGCCATGGCGTTCTGTGACGGCACGAGGGAGGACTTCAAGGGCATCCTGGAGAGGAGCATGCGCAGGACGGACGGGCCCAAGCTCGACGTCAACCTGCTGCTCAGCTGCCTGCAGGAGACCCTGGACTTTGAGCATGGGCTCGAGAGGCGTTTCGCAGATGGGCCAAGGGCGAGCATCGACACGCTGAGCTCGGCCGACGACAGAGCCTCCAACTTCCACGGCTCCATCTCCGCCGCTTTCGAACCGTATTTGAGCTTATGGGTGGAGAGCCAAGACCGGCAGCTTGCGGTCATGATACCCAAGTATCGCAGCCAGCCGCTCCTCCCCGAGGACGACGAGTTTACGCCGCAGGCTGTCATCCCGTCCGCCATTGAGCTCTTCCACTTCTACAAGCTCACGCTCTCGCAATGCGCGAAGCTGTCTACAAGCGACCGGCTGCTGGACCTGGCAAAAACGCTGGCCAAGTACCTCGACGAATACGCGCAGCAGGTGCTGCTCAATTTCCTGTCGAGGGGTGGCGCGCAGGGCCCGCCGGTGCGAGACATCATCATGGTCATGAACACGGCAGACTTTTGGTCAACGAATGCGAACCAATTGGAGGAGAACATCAGGAAGAGGATCGACCCGGAATTCAAGGACAGGGTCGACCTCTCCTCGCAGGCCGATGCTTTCCTGGGTGTCGCCAGCGCCGCCGTGCTGGCACTGGTACGAACCGTCGAGCACGAGTGCGCCGGAGCCTGGCGGGAGATGCGAAACACAAACTGGGGCACGATGGAAAGCGTCGGAGATCAGAGCTCCTACGTTGGAGAGCTCCTGAGAGCCGTCAACGGCAAGGCCGAGGAGATCCTGGGGCTTGTCGTGAAGCAGCAGTACGCGAGGGCGTTCTGTGACAACTTGGTGGACCACATGGCCTCGGCTTACATTGCCAACATTGTGCAGTGCAAGCCGGTGACCGAGGTTGCCGCCGAACAGGTACGTCTCCCTCACTCGCGATGGCGCAAGTCCGAAGCTAACGTCGGCAGATGCTCCTGGACAAGTACGTCATGACCAAGGCTTTTGAAGGTCTGCTGGCGTTCCACCACAAGTCGGGAGAGCCCCAGCCGCCGCCGGCAAGCTTCGTCAAGCGGGTCACGCACACGATGAACCGCATTGACCCCCTCCTGAAGACGCTGCAGGTGCGCCCTTCACCGCCGGAGGGCCTCGTCCAGGCCTACCTGATCCACATCGCCGACCGGTCGGATGTCAACTTCAAGAAGATCCTCGACCTCAAGAGCGTGCGCAAGCAGGACCAGGCCCATCTCCTCGAGCTCTTCGGGATTCACCGGGAGAGCAAGGCCAACGAGGGCAAGCTCGCCCAGAGCAGCCCGCTGCTCACGCCGCTGCTGGCGAGCCAGAGCATGGGCAGCGGCGGGGCCGTCACGGGGGTCGCGGGCGCGTCCATCAACACGGCCAGTTCGGCGCTGTCGGCGGCGGGCAGCAGCGCGAGCGCGATGGCGGGGTTGCAGGGCAAGTTTGACGCGACGAGCCTGGGCGAGAAGCTGCTCAGCGCGGCGCGAGACCTGGGACAGGGTGGTGTGTCGGAGAAGGGCGCAGGGGGGTCCGGGGTCGTGGCAGCAGAGAAGGCGATGAACGAGAACCTCAAGAACTTCGGCAAGTTCTTCAGGCGAGACCTGGGAGGGTTCGGGGCAAGATTCGGGAAGCGGGATGGTGCGGAGGAGGGCCAGCGATAGGGTGTGAGGGTGTCGTGGGATGCTCGATCAGGGCCGGCATTGGCACAGTATGCAGCGTTCTCGAACCCAGCCTTGACCTTCTGACCTTACCGCCCGGGGAATGGATCTCCCGGTGTTTAGACTGAGAGTGCCGTTCAAAGGCCGATCGTTCTTCGAGCTTCGAAAGCTTCTAGGCCGCCCTAAGGAAAGGGAACCAGGGACAGCAAATCCCTATCCCGAGCCTCGGCCGACTCGAAATCGCCTCTATGGATGAGTAAGCTGTACATGAATTATTCAGCCCCCACCTCGAAACTGGAATTCAGGGACTGACAGGGACTGATGAATGTACCTGAGGGCGAGGGAGGGAGGGGACATGCCGAGAGCCCGATCGCGGGGCAGTTGATGAAGTACCTCGCTGAAAAAGCCCCCCCCTCGTCAATCCAAGTCGCCTTTTATAATTAAGCCCCAGGATCCAAACCCGGTCCAACCTCGATTCCTCGATATTCCCTGTCTTAGATTTCAGCTTTGACGTGCGCCCGAGCCTGCGACTTTTACTTTTCTTCCCCCTCCGACACCTTCGATCCCATCCACGCGACTTTACGGCGTGGACGACGACGCGCAGTACCGCGAAACTGTTTTCATCCACCCTCCGACGAACCCTGCGAGCGAGCGCGGGCGGACTTTCTTTCGCGGCCACCGCCACGACCCTTCAGAAGAACACAGCGAAGCCCAGCATCAGCGCCAGAACCATGCACAGCAAGATTGTCAGTATGTGGTCTCAACCCCGGGGTCGTCGCACCTCGCTGCCGCCTCCCTCTGCGGCGCCGAAAAGTCGCGCGAGAGGGAGGGGGGAGTGCATCTTTTGGCGGAATCGCTCGTACTGACAGAGTCAAGTCATCGGCTCAGGCCCCGCGGCCCATACCGCCGCCGTCTACCTCGCGCGTGCCGACATGAAGCGTGAGTCCTCCCTGGCCTGATCCCCCGCAACGCACGCCACGAAAAGGGCTGACAGCTCCTCTCCCACAGCCGTGCTCTACGAGGGCTTCCTCGCCAACGGCATCGCGGCCGGCGGCCAGCTCACCACGACCACGGACGTCGAGAACTTCCCCGGCTTCCCCGACGGCATCATGGGCCAGGAGCTCATGGATAAGATGCGCGCCCAGTCGGTGCGCTTCGGCACCGAGATCGTCTCCGAGACGGTCGCCACGCTCGACCTCTCCCAGCGACCCTTCCGCTACTCCCTCGAGTGGTCGCCCGACGAGACGCACACGGCCGACGCCGTCATCCTGGCCACCGGCGCGTCCGCCCGCCGCCTGGGCATCACCGGCGAGGACAAGTACTGGCAGAACGGCATCTCGGCCTGTGCCGTCTGCGACGGCGCCGTGCCCATCTACCGCAACAAGCCCCTCGTCGTCGTGGGCGGCGGCGACTCGGCCGCCGAGGAGGCCCTCTTCCTGACCAAGTACGGCAGCCACGTCACCGTGCTCGTCCGCCGCGACGTGCTGCGCGCCAGCGCCATCATGGCCAAGCGCCTGCTCAACCACGACAAGGTGACGGTGCGCTTCAACAGCGGCGCCAAGGAGGTCAAGGGCGACGACAAGGGGCTCATGAGCCACCTCGTCGTGCACGACACGGTCACGGGCGCCGAGGAGACCATCGAGGCCAACGGCCTCTTCTACGCCATCGGCCACGTCCCCGCCACGAGCCTCGTCAAGGGCCAGGTCGACACCGACTCCGAGGGCTACGTCATCACCCAGCCCGGCACGCCGCTGACCAACATTGAGGGCGTCTTCGCCGCCGGCGACGTCCAGGACAAGCGGTACAGGCAGGCCATTACCAGCGCCGGTGAGTCCCCTCCTTTCGCGTCGTCTTGTCGGACGAGCGCTGTGTCGACGCGTGGAACTATGCTGACGACCTGCAGGCTCCGGATGCCAGGCTGCGCTGGACGCCGAGAAGTACATCTCCGAGATGGACGACCCCAACCTGAAGGACGTCGTCAACCACGCCCGGTGACTCGGCTCGCATCTTTGAGCGGTCGGGGGCGAGCGTATAGAGCTGCTAGAGCGGCATGCATGATAGACAAGACAAAGATTTGGGTTTCTTCGCGATTGCTTTCCGATTGGCGCTTGGTGATGGAGAGAGGGATCCCGGTTTGGGGCCTCTTCGATCAAACAAGGTGAAACTGATTTGCGAAGTGCCGTGAAGGACGAGTGACCCTGGAAGACGGCTGATTTGTTAGCCAAACTCTTTCTGCTTGGACAAGAGCTTCCCAAGCAGCTGCAAACGCGACCGTTGGCAGCAAGAAGGCGCTTCCTACCAGTTGTTCATCCCGCGACAAACCCCTGCCGCGAAACCTGGCTGAAAGCCCAGGCTCGTGCTCAGCAGCACGGCTACTTCAAGACCCCTCTTCCAGATCGCCCTACGCCTTTCCTGACATGCTTCACGCTCCGTACCGCAACCTCACAACGACCCATCCCAAGTTCATCAGCAATACCACTAGTCGAATCAGTCACCATGAGCGACAAGCGCGACTACGCCGTCAAGAGCTCGGGCGTCAACGGCGAGGGCAATCGCTACACCGCGCGCGACTACGGCGCCAGCGCCCCGAACCAGAACTCGTACCACTACTCCAACACGTCTGTGTTTCCCAGGAAGAGGCCCGAGTGTGTCGATGCTGACAGCGAATAGCGACAACTCGTACTACTACAGCAACCCGAGCGGCAGCAAGTACTACAACGACGGCAAGGGCAACGAGACGTACACGCCTCCGGGCAGGGATGTCCAGTTCAAGTCGTCGAACGGGTCCCCCTGGACGAAGAAGTGAGCGCTGGCCTCTGAACATGTGGTCCTAAAGCCGTGCAGGGATCAATGGCGAGTATCCTGGGCGAAGGGGCGACGGAAATGGCTGACAGGCTGCTTTCGTGACGTGCTCGTTCGGATGTCGTCGAGTATCGCTTAGGTTCGTGATGAAAGTGACACGGCTGGGAGTGGCATCTCGTGGTTTGGAGATAGACAATGGACCTTGTCTTCCTAGGCTTCTCGCATTGAATTTGCTGCCTTCATTCAAGTCAGAATTGGGATGTTCGGGAATGGGAGCGGGGGTGATAGGACCTAGGTCTGCTTCTGAGGCCTGGACAAACCAGAAGACTTTCACTGCTATCACATCTCCCGCCTTCACACGAGCTTGACGACCAGCAGCCTCGGTACCTCGGCTCTCTTCGAAGACTCTCCTTCACTATCCAGTTCCACATCGTCATGAGTCTGGGCTAGAACTGACTGACTCCAGGTCGCGGGACCAGCGGCCAGGTTGATCTCGCAACTAGATCCGGTCTGAGTGCCCTGCTGACGGAAACCCACAGGGCAACTGACGGGACGTCCTTACAACGACCCCATACTCCCAATAAAAACCCGTACCGCTACTCCAACAAGTAAATCTTGTCCGACGCTAGCCTGTGGTCCTCTGCTAATGCGCAGAAGCAGGCGGGGTCTATTAACATGAAGCCTGACGGCAGCAGGTTTCACGGCGGTGGTCGTGGCGGTGCCCAGCTTACCCTGCCCGACGGCACGGAGAAGCGATTCACCTACTTCCAAGGTTCTAACGGTCGTCGCCGCTATGCCGATGGTGATGGTGGCGAAGGTGATCAGTGTGCTGGTGATCTCGAAGGTTCGAGTGATCTGCCACCCCCCATCGTCCTCATCACGGCCCCCAGGCGGCATGCCTGCGGCAGCCACGACACCCCGTCTCACTACGGCACGTCTCCCGTGGCCTTCTGGCATGACGAGCCAGGTTTCTTGCCTAACTTTGGTGGTGCTGGCGGCCTTGCTGTCTCGGGCGAAGATAGCAGCGCCGATGGTTTTAGCAGCCCAGACAGCTTCGATCGTGAGAGTTATGCCGGCGGCTAGGATGGTGCCATTTCCTTGCGATGCTGGCAGTCACAGCAATCATTTTGCAGGCTCGGGCAGCTTGAGTGGCCCAAATAGTCATGATTACCTGGGAGACCAGGACTGCGATAGCATGTTTGCCGATGGTGTCTCTGTCGATGATAACCACAACTATGGCCACTGCGGCGATAGATACTAAGGCTATGATCACGACGACTACAATAAGTGATGCACTCGCTGGCAGGGATGGCTGCCCGGGCAGAGTGTGTCGTCGTCGTGTAAAGGAACTGCACATGTCGTGGCAACATGTCAAAACCTTGGCAAGCCGGCGAATGGGAAGACTGCGACAAGACACCGGCTCGACGGCTTGTTTTCCTTGGGAAAGACATGACCTTAAGGTATTTGTTGGGCTTGAGCCACCACACCATCGAGCCCACTTTGTGCCGGCGAGCATAAACTGACGTACCGTGAGACCGCCCCTTCTCTACCCGTGATATCCCTGCTTGAGTCACCACCCAGCTCCGAAGTCATGGTCTTGATATGCTGATGTTACACACCTGTTTCCTCATTTGGAACGAAAAGGTAAAGTGTGTCAATTTGCAAAAATATGGAAGATTCCTGAATGTTCGGGAGAAAGTGCAAAAGAAGAACTTCCGATCGGGGAATTGAACCCCGGTCCCCGGCGTGACAAGCCGATATCCTAACCACTAGACTAATCGGAACTCGATATCAGAACGTGCAATCAACCACATTATCACGCAACACTTTTGCAAGGCAAATCAACGTTCAGCCGTTCTAGCTTCTCAGTATACATCCTCGCAAACACCTCAACATCGAGAGATGTGGCTTGCTCGATATGATGGAAGCATTCAACCGTGAGCATTCTAGAAAGATCCTCGATCTCGATCACGCACCGCTGACCACCTCCTGCAGGACTTGCGCGTGTGAACATCAGGTTGTAGCACTCGGCCAGGCTCACATCCTCAGCCACTTGATCTGCCACGCATCGTAGCATCCATCGACCCGAGAGCGAGACGAACCAACTGCCTGCCGCCTCGGTGCAACTGCCTATTTGCCCTTGGCTCGCTTCTATCCGACATCCCAGAGTTCATCGTCGCGTCCGCCAAACCCCCTTCGCGCCGCGCCGTTGTGTCTCTCACCAGCCTCCGCGTCGCCACGCCTCCACGTTGCATCATCGCACGCAACCCACCCTCGGCTCCCTCACCCACAGAACCAAGGGTCTCGACCATCATCACATGCAGGCATCGCAGGACCCCTGTCCAGCTGGCTCTCACACGCGCGCCGAGACCCGGTTTTGGGCTCCTGTTTTCTCACATCGCTGTGATGTCAAGCCCCAGCGAGGGTGTGGCTGTGATAGGCGCGATCGTGAAATGATCAGCCACACCCACCCTCGCGCACCCAGAGGCGTCTGACGTCACGCCCTGTCAGGGGTCGCGGCCGCCGCTTGGCTGCGTCGAAAGCACCTCGTCAGAGCTGCCTGTTGCCTGAGCCCCCCCCTCGATGGCCGGATGGTTATAAGAAGAGGGAGTCAAGCCACTTCTTCACCTCTCTCGGACTCTCTCATCATCAGCAAGTCAACAAATAAGCTTCATCTTCAAAAAACCAACCTCAAACCACACACGAACCACCTTCACACCCCACCAAACATCATGTCTTCCAACAACAACAACAACGGCATCACGGGCGGCGCCCAGTTCCTCACCTCTGCCCTCGGCAACACCGTCGGCGGCCTCACCCGCACCGTCGGTAACGTCACTGGCGCGGCCACCCGCGGCGTCGGCGACACCATCACCGGGGCCACCGGTGCGGCCGGCCGCCCCGTCGGCGACGGCCTCGGCAACATCGGCACCGGCGTCGAGAACGCCGCCAACTCGGTCGGCAAGGGCACCGAGGACGCCGGCCAGTGGAAGCGCTCTTAGGCTGGGGTGGCCTGGGCTACGAATGATATCATGAGAAGGGAGGGAATCCCGCGGACTGTTTTACTAGGAGCGATTTGATACTTGAATATTCTCAACCTGTAATGAAATGAAGGCTCGACACGCATGCCCTGCCCACAAACGTATGTTCACGTGTGACAAAACTGGCATAATTGTGCCATGTATCGTACCTTGGATGCACCACGCCGGTCTATCCTACATTGAGGGGTATATGTCTATATCTTACAGCATCACACAGCACGCGCATCTACTTCTTCCGCAGCTGCAGGTGGTACGTCTTCAGCTCCTCATCGCTGATCTTGCCTGGCCCACCAGCAAAGTCGTCAACGCCCTTGTTGTTCTTCGGGAAAGCAATCACGTCCCGCACGGAGCTCGACCCGCTCAGCACGGCGGCGAATCGGTCGAAGCCCAGCGCGAAGCCCGCGTGGGGGGGACAGCCCGCCCGCAGCGCCTTGAGCAGGTGGGAGAACTCGGCCATCTTGGGCTTGCTCATCTGGAGGATGTCGCGGAAGATGAACTCCTGCATCTTGGCCACGTGGATACGCCGGCTGCCGCCGCCGAGCTCGACGCCGTTGAGCACGAGGTCGTAGTGGTCGGCCTTGGCCTTGAGAGGGTCCGTGAACAGCAGGTCCAGGTCTTCAGCGCCGAGGGGCGCGGTGAAGGGGTGGTGCGTGGCGGAGAAGCCTGACGAGCCGCCCTGGCCGACGTCGACCTCCTCGTTGGGCGTGAACATGGGAAAGTCCGTCACCCAGAGGAACTGGAAGCTGTCGTCCCTCTCCAGGAGCTGTGCCTCGATGGCAGCGTGGTACAGGGCGAGACGGACCTCGCCGAGCTTCGTCGAGCCGCCCTGGTGCGGACGGTCCTGGCGAGCCTGGAAGACGACGACGTCGCCGTTCTCCAGCGTGGACAGGCCAGACTCGGGAGAGGCGGCTTCTTGCAGGGCCTTGAGGCCATCAGGTCCCAGGGCAGAGAAGCCCTCGAGGGGCTTGCTCGTGTCGTACATCAACGCCTGGGGCGCACCATCCGGGTTCTTGGAGTAGCTCTTGTGGAGGTTCTGGAGGAAGACCTGCATAAACTCGTTGACTTCCTTACGGTCGGCATCCTCGTGCGGCCTGAACACCCATGCATCGACTATGGGTTTCTCGAGGTCGGTAATCATGCTGACGAAGTTGGCGCTCAAGTGGGCGTCGACTCGCTCGATGCGGTTCGGCACACGCAAGTCGGGCTTGTCCGACCCGTACATGTCCATACAGTCGTGGTACTTCATCCTCGGAAAGGGCGTCGAGATGGCTGGGTACTCCTGGGAAGAGACGGCCGTCTCTTCGCTCGTGCCGTCCTCCAGGCTTTGCGCGTTCTTCCTCGTGGGGATGAAGGACGTGTCGTCCCCCCTGCGGACGTACTCCTCTCGCATGGCATCCCAGGTTGTCTGCATGAAAGCCTCGACATCGGCCTGTATCGTCTCTCCTGTCGCAAAGGACTTCTCGAGATCCATCTGCGTGAACTCGGGCTGCCTGTCGGCGCGGTGGTCTTCGTCGCGGTAGCATCGCGCGAATTGGTAGTAACCGCCGAGCCCAGAGGCCATGAGGACCTGCTTGTACTGCTGGGGGCTCTGGGGCAGGGCGTAGGCGTGGCCGGCCCTTCGCGTGGGGACGAGGAACTCGCGCGCGCCCTCGGAGGTCGACTTGAAGAGCGTCGGCGTCTCGACGTCCATGTACCCCAGCTTGCTCATGGTCTGGCTCAGAGACGCCTTGAGGAAGGCGCGGAAGCGCAGCGACTCCTTCAGCTTGGCGTGGAAGCGGAGCTGAAGATGGCGGGCCTCGGGCGGGAAGACGGCGTCGGAGGACACGATGATGTCCTTGGGGAAGGGGTTGAGGTAGGCGATCGACTCGAGCTCCATGTCGAACCTGCTCAGCGAAGACGACTCGGTCATGGAGCCGGTGACCGTGACGGCGCTGTATGGTTGTATCTTGCGCAGGGCGTCGGCCTTCTCGATTCCTTTCGCGCAGATCTGGCCCTGAAACTCGCCGTTGTTCAGTTCGACATTGGCGAAGGCCAGTTCCTTGGAGACTTTTCGAATCTTGCCAATGAAGCCGTGGACGGTGACTGCAGACTCGCCGGGTTTCCAGCGCTCTCGCGGGGACATTTTCGGGAAGAAGACTGCATGGCACGTTGGTCAGTGGTCTGGAAGAGTTGTGCCACGAGGGTCGCGGGCTTACGGAGGTCTCTGAACTCCGCCGCCAATTGGTCCTTATCGACGGGTTTCGGCTGTTTCGAGGAGTAGAAGCGGCTCGCTCGGGATTGTGTTACGGGCGTCCATGACTGTATGAGAGGAAGCTGTCGAGCCCTGGATGTCGTCCTGGAGGCACGCGACGCCAGAGTTGGACAGCGGCAGCAGCACTGGCGCAGCATTGGGAGGTCAGCCGGTCGGCCAGCGCCGGACGGTAGCTATGGCAGAAGAGTTCGGTGGGATCGGTGGTGAATTGTTGTTTTTTCGGAATGGGAAGAGGCAGCAGATTGAGTGCACCGTCGACTTGATGTGGTGATGTTTTCAAGCTCGGGAAAAGTGACGCGAGCTAGCGGGAGCTTCTCAGGGTGGTCCGACGCCAAGGGACAGGGGCCGGGGTGGGAGGGGAGCTCAGCCGTCGCCGTCCCGTCATCAGCGTGCAGTTCTGCCCCTCCTTGCGACAGCTCCAATGCGGGGCACTTCCCTCCTCCTGTGGCAGCTGCACCCGAATCCACGACTTCACTCCTCACCTGACTGCCTTCATCGCCTTCTCTCAGTCTCTTTATTCTGTCAGCATATCACCAGAAGCACTACCGCCCGAAGCGCAGCATGTCCTCGAGAGACGTCCGGAAACCCGGCAAGGCGGGCTCGTGGTATGTCGGCGACCCGAACCGACTGGCCCAGCAGCTGGAGGGCTTCCTGGGCGACGTCCCGAGCCAGATCGACTCCTCGGACCTGCCGATTCCAGGAGCACGCGTGATCATCGCGCCGTGAGAACCCCCGTGTCTCTTCCTCCTCGGCCCAACCCGTGCAGGCTGACGCTCTCTCAAGACACGCCGGGTACAGCTACTCGGGCCCGACAGCAGCCTGGGCGTACAAGAGCCTCGACCTCAGCAAGACGAAGCGCGTCTTCCTCCTCGGCCCGTCCCACACCTTCTACCTCAAAGGCTGCGCCGTCACGACGTTCAAGCAGTACGGCACGCCGTTCGGCAACATCAAGGTCGACGAGGCCATCATCCACACGCTGCGGACGGAACTCGCCATCCCCGAGATGCCGACGTCCAACGACAACAAGGAGCACTCGCTCGAGATGCACCTCCCCTACCTGTGGACCATGTTCACCAGGGCCTTCGGCTCGCCGGACGAGTTCCCGACCCTCGTGCCCATCCTCGTCGGCGACGGCAACAAGGCGGCGGAGCGCGAGGTGGGCGCCTGGCTGCTGCCGTACCTGCGGGACCCCGAGAACGCCTTCGTCGTGAGCTCCGACTTCTGCCACTGGGGCGACAACTTCAGCTACACCCCGTACAGCCCGGACGCCAGGGTGGACGGGAGCCTGCGGCAGCTGTCGTCCCGGTCGGCGGCGCCGGAGGGGCGGCCGATCCACGAGACGATCAAGGAGCTGGACGACCAGGCGATCGCCGCCATCAAGACGGGGGAGTACGCGCAGTTCTACGACAACCTCTCGTTGACCAAGAACACGGTGTGCGGACGGCATCCCATCGGCGTCATGATGGCGGCGCTCGAGCTGCTGGCGAAGGAGCAGGGCGGGGGCGAGGACAAGGGCAGGTTTCGATTTGTTCGGTATGAGCGGAGCAACCTGGTGGAGGACGCGGACGACATGAGCGTGAGCTACGTGTCGGCGTACGCGGTGGTGTAGGCGGCTGCTTGGTGTTTGGACAGGGTCAGCTGGTAGGCATCTTGAATTTGTACTCCTCTTTCCACGATGCGTCTGATGTTCGGGGTTTTGCCGTGGATGCTGTCATGGTAAGGGGGGGGAAGGTGCCCAGCAGGGCCTAAAAGCTTGGTGAAGCTCGCCCGGAAAACCCCCTAGCCCGCCCCACTGCCGGCCTCACCCCAGTGGCCTCCAGGGTCAGACCCCTGTCGTGCTGCGAATGCGGCGGGCGGGCTCGGGACCTGGAATTTGTCGGTCATCGGCATCTCCAGTGTCAAAATATTATTATGGACGCTTCCCGCCGTCTGTTCCGAGCTTCGTCCAGTTTTTCCCTCATCGCGCACCACCCGAGTCGCACGCCAAAAACCTTTCTCTTCTTTCTCGACCTCTAGCCGTCCCCTCGAGATATGACCTGCCTCTAAACTCGACTCTCGTCATTCCTCCCACGCCTGAACCCACCGAAACATCCCCAATCGGACTTCCTCCGTCAAGCACCTCTCTCCATCGGGAGCTCCAATCCACCGGCACACAAGCCATTGGCATCATCATCTCGTCGACATCCACGCCCGCCATGCGCTCCTCGTCGCTCCTCGTCTCGCTGCTCGTGCCCTTCGTGGCCGCCGTCGCCGAGCCCACGCCCGCTCCCACCGCCGCGCCTGACGCTCCCGCCGCCCACATTCTCCCTCGCGCCAAACCTCTGGCCCCCGATGCGCCCTGGATCTCCGTGAACAAGAAGGGCACCCCGACCACCATCACCCCCGTTCGCACCACCGTCTCCGGCACCCCGACCTACGAGTCGGGCGCCCCCAACGCGCTGACCGGCACCGTCTTCACCTTCACCAACTACCGCGACGTCAAGGTCTCCGTCAGCACCGGCGACCCCCCCATCGCCACGGCCAAGAACAAGAGCGGCAGGGGTGCCTTCGTGCCCTGCCACAACATTGACCTCGAGCACGCGCCCTTCTGCGCCCCCGAGGAGGGCGGCGAGCTCTTCGTCGGCAAGACATACTATGGTACGCCTCCCAGCCTCGACCCCCTCCCAGCCTCAACCCCCGCTAACCCACCCCGCCAGTCACCTGGGACACCACGGCTCCCGTCCTGAAGAGCAACACGAGCGAGAAGGTCTGGATCCACGTCATCGGCTACTACGTCAACAGCACCACCGGCGAGATCGACGAGACGGAGGACCCCATCTTCAGCCCCAACAAGAAGCACAGCAAGCCCGCCAAGCACGGCTTCTACCCCTGGCACGTCCCCGGCAGCGTCATCCCGCGCGGCGAGCAGAACGCCACCATCCAGCTGCGCATCCAGCGCCTCATCGACGACGAGTACGTCGAGCCCGACGTCGTCGGCCAGACCGTCTTCGTGCGCCGCGAGGACAAGCCCGAGCACCGCAACACCCGCCCGCCCGGCGACACGGAGCTCTACATCGCCCTGCCCATCGTCGGCGCCGGCCTGCTGTTCATCCTCGTCGGCCTCTTCTGGTGGAACAGGCAGAACAGGCACGTCGGGCTCGGCAACGTCACGAGCCGCCGCGGCCTGGAGAAGCGCAAGTCGCGCGCCGCCAAGCTGCTGGCCAAGATGAACGGCGGCAAGGCCGCGAGCCGCGGCCGGTCGGAGGACGCCTTTGAGGGCGAGAACATGGAGCTCATGGGCGGCCGGGACTCGAGCCCCGACTCGGACGGCGGCTACGACGGCGGCTGGAACGCGAAGCGGTTCGCCGGAGGATCAGGGACGCGGTTCCAGGATGATAGGAAGCAGAGGAAGAGGGCGTGAAGACCAGGCGGAGCTTGAATAAAAGTCACGTTTTTGTCTCATCGGGGAGAAGTAAGAAGTGCCTGCGTGTTTGTGCCTGATGCTCCGGTCTGGGGAGGAGGGCCCAAAACCTCCAGGTACGTGGTGGTCGCAATTCTAGTCGCCTACTCCGAGAGCTTGTCAACTCATTCGATTGCAGGGGGACTGTTCAAGCTGTGCTGATACTGCTGGGAGTTATCTGCCCCTGGTAGCTGGCTTCGTCCTCGCCGTGCCTGCTGGTCTGCTACCCGTCAGGGTCCTCGCACGAAGATGGTTCGAGTCCTGGCACACGGATTGACCTGTTAAGGACACTGCTTGAGGATGGATCCTGACGATGGCTACGGTGCCCTAACGCGTCCTGACGCGTCTCGACCAGCGGGACATCGCCATACCTGCTGAAAGTTTTCCTCGCCCGCGGGATAGACCCGCTGGGACCCAACTATGGGGCAGCTCTTGGCCCTCGAAACCTTCGCTCCGGGTGGTCACGAGGACGTGTGACTGCTAGATCGGGAGAACCTGGGCAAGAAGGTTCGGGGCAGGAGAAGGGAGGCAGCACGGGCAGCATGTCCTTCAACGGAGAAAGGTCGTCCTTCCCCTCCAGCCCTCTGGTTCTTCCTTTCCCTCCCACTTATAAAGGTGCCAAGGTCAGCCTTCGGAGGCTTGTCCATGAGCTTCACTCTGTTCCCGGATCTTGTCCGCAGCATTTTCAACTTTACCATCGTTATCGTCAAGCCTCCCAGGACACTCGGTCTCCGGCGAGATTCAGGCATCATGGCTCATCCAGTTGACCCCTACCAGACGGGCAAAGTCGGACAGGGATATCAGGGTCCTCCGTCCGCTGGCGATGCTAAGATCACCCAGCATCCCCAGCAGCAGCATGCGGCCTCCGTCCAGCGGTCTCGTGAGGCTGGCCTTGGACAGCAGCTGGCTGACAAGTCCCCGAACCTGAATCCCCAACGGCCTGGCCGGGTGTCCACCCCATCTCAGTCCAGCGACCGGCACAGCTCGTCCTCGTCTTCTTCTAACAGCATGCTTTACAGTGCAGCACGCTTTATTGCCGTTATGTCGTTTCCTCCATTCATCGGGGGCTTTGAGAGCATTCAAATTTCGAATATGCAGATCAGCCGTCCTGATCTTTTCCACTGGTTCTACCTGCCGTCACCACCGGTAGAACAATACTCCAGACCTATCGCTTGGTCGGGCTGTTTCAAGGCAGTCCTACTTATACACACCGACGACTTATCCCCTCTGAAAGAATTCTGCGAGGGCATTTTCGGCAAGACGCTGGCCTCGTGGAGCCTCGAGCCTCAGGTCATTGCCAAGTTGAAGAACCCGACAATGCACGATGACGAACTTCTTGAACGGTTCGGAAAAGCCATACATGCCGGTCAAGACGAGGGCCATACTTGGGCCGAATATCTCTGGTGGCCCGGGCAATTCACCGGGCCAGACGAGTTTGGCTTTCGTTGGGCCGTGCCGGACCGTTCGGTCGCCAACAGCAAGTATGGATATGATCGGTCTCCATGCGTGGAGAGCAAGCTCAGCGAGCAGAAACTGTTGAAGATGAAGACGAGCGCGGAGGACCCTCAACGCAACGTGCTTGAGGTCAAGCACTTCGTCGCGATGGAGATCCCAGATACCAATACGCCTCCGGGGGGCTTGCAGCCTCAGCCCAATGTCATGCCGGCACAGAGTCAATCTCATCTCATGCGGCCTCCGCCTCTGCCTCGTAAAAAAACGCCTTCGGCCCAAACTCCCACGGTACATCATGCACAAACACCCGCCACGGCGCAGCACAGCCGACATCATCCACCAGCACGTCCAATAGAGCTCTCAGTAGTACCGACCTCCAACCGGCGGATGCTATGCCCAAGAGGACATCTGATACGGGCTGCTGAGAAGCGGCCGACCCAGCGCCGGACCGGCCAACCGGAACAAGTCGACGGCCAACCAGCCCGAAAGAAGCAGTGTATTTATAAGGCATCCTCTGCTGTCCCCCAACACGACATCGCACGGCATGTGTCGGCACATGCAGGCCCAAACTCCTCTGCAAAAAGGGGTCTGGTTGTTGCGATGGCTCCTCATGGTATCACCATGGCACTCCGAAATGGCTTCTTGACCCCCGAGCCGAACGCTGTCACGTCTGTCGCTGCACCTGCTATGGTCAGGGGGCGGTCTACGGGCAGATCGACCGCAATCTCCACCGGAAAACAACCAATATTTCTTTCTCTCGGTGTCCATGGTCCAGCAGGGCCGTCCACTACGCCAGTCCCCACAGCATATCGGCCAGATCCTCGCCAACCCTCGCAAATCGGAGTGGTCGAGAAGCAAGCCCCTCCAGCTCCGGAGAATGTCAGCAACGGCATGGTGAAAGCCCCGGTGTCTGAATGCCTCGTGTCCGAAGCCGCAGCGTCTAGAGCTCCGGTCACTCAAGCCCTGGTGCTTGACCCTCCCGTGCCTGAAGCTCCGGTGCCAGGAGCTCTGGTGTCAGAAGCCTCGACGTCCATAATCTGGGCGCCTGGCCGTCGACCGCGGTTTGTATACCGACACCGTCCACAGCCGGATGATCTGGCTGTGAATGCAGTAAGAAAGACAGGCGACTTCGTGACGGATTTGTCTCGCAACTTGACCGAGTGGCCCTTCACACGGCCAGACAGCGGTTCCCGGACGCTACCCTGCATGCCTGAATACCCTCAGACGATCGCCCCGCATCAAATGCATCTCGACAGCAAGTCTCTGCGCACTGGCGGGGACGACGTCAACTCGCACGACGTGGCTTGTCAAGCAATCATCGACAGGACAGCGGGGGCTCTGGACCCCCATCTGCCGGGGGAAGCGCCTCCCGAGCCTCTCTTGCGTTTTCCGGGAATGTTCGACCCGGACGAACCGTTGGACCCGGACGAACCGTGGGACCCGGCTTGGGATGAATTCTTTACCCTGTAAACAACTGGAAGGGCCCCCTCATGAAGATGTCTGGTTGTAGGACTACTGGTTTTGAAAGTCTGGGCTTGGGGTGACCAAGCAAGT
The DNA here is from genome assembly GCA_002851755.1 of Verticillium zaregamsianum. Taxonomy (NCBI): domain Eukaryota; kingdom Fungi; phylum Ascomycota; class Sordariomycetes; order Glomerellales; family Plectosphaerellaceae; genus Verticillium; species Verticillium zaregamsianum. Next base: position 1,352,467 of record NMXM01000009.1, on the reverse strand, counting down.
CCTTGCAGAGATGCCCCGTTGAGCGTGGGACCCGGCAGGAGGCATGAGATCCTTGAGAAGGATCTGCACATATGCGGTGGGTGTGTAACATCATCGGCAGCGTGGGGAACGAGCGTTGTATGCAGTATGTCCCATGGTGTAGTGTAACTAACAGTATCAACCAAACATACAAGTTTGCTTCGAGGGCCGAATAAGTGACGTTGTGTGACTCGATGGCTTATACATGGCGAGATCCTGATGTTCTGGGCACCCAACTAGGTCATCAACCTGGAGCGAGACGTTCTCGACATGCTATTGCATATTTACTCGTCTCTATTATCAAATGCTGTGGACCTGAACCTTCGGGAGGTTACTGCGTTCCCGAAGTTCTTGGTTCCAGAGGAAGGGGGCCATGCTGAGGCAAAGTGGCTGCTTCCACCCCGCAGCATGAATCCCTAGGGTCGAGCACCTGACTGTCACGAGATCAAGAGGTTGTTCGAGGTCTCCTGGAGCTACGTGGGTGTTGCACTCGGCTTTGGTTTATGGGAGGGCTACCTCGGATTCACCTGAGGCTCTGCTCTGGGGGTTGTGCGAGGGGCTCTCCGTGGTGGTTCAGGAGTAACGAGGCCGCGTGCTCACTGTGATATTCACTGGATGGTTACTTGTACGATACTCTTTTGGATTGTGGACTATATAGATAGGCATCGACGACTCCCTAGGTGGCTGCTGCTGTGATTTTGAGCTGCCTCGTGATCATGTGTCCTGCGGGAGGAACACTGATAGCCCCTTGATCGACATTATGCCCGACTTGTCGAGCTTACTTCTTGATATCACGGTCAGTATCACGGCCTTCGTCGTCGTGGAGGGCTGCACGCGTGACCAGGATGACAGCCTAGCAAGTCTCGAGGGCCGACGACCCAGACCGACAACCACGAACCTGCTCGAGAGGATGTACGGCTCGAATACCTCGCAGCAGACGAACGTCGACTCCCAACATCACAGACGTATCATAGCGGTCGAGCGCATCCCGCCGATGCGCCCTCTTGGGCCTTGCATGTCTCATGACCTGGCCGTCTGTCTGCTTCGGCAAACCCATCTCGAGACAGCTACGGGCACAGTCGCCAGCGTGCTGCGAACACTGATTCAGAAACGACGACGGGCCAGCCACTCACTCAAGCAGCTGCCTCTCCTCCCGTGACAGTCGGTCAGCGTCCGCGGCCCCAACCGCCGAGTCGTGTCGTCCGCGGGCGGCCCGCATCAGCGTCAGACGACAAAGGGGTGGTTCGCGCACCTCGATTCTCGCGACCTGATAGGCGCGGCCGTCGAATCGGAAAAGAAGCGCAGAGAGCCAGTCGTTCGAGCCGCGACGCTTTCTCTGCCGCACCACACCGCACCGCACCACACCGTCGGCGGAACGGGGGCGGCGGCCGGTCTCCCGGCCGTTGCACGCCTGCCCGAGCAGGCAAGGCCAGGCGAGGTGCCGTTCTCAGGAACCGCCGTGTCACGATACGCGTACCACACACACACATACACACACACACACACACACTCTCGAGAGGCCAGGTTTTCCCAAAGGCCAGGGGGGAGTTCGGACGCAAAGCACAGAAGACGATGCAGCCGAGCCTGGTGATCGCCATGGGCAAATGCGAGATTGCCCTGGCAAAAGCGCATGCGAGACTCTGGGGGGAGAAAACCGGTCGTGCCGCACTTGCTGCAGCGCTAGACTCGGCGGGTGGTGGGCAAAACCTGTTTGTTTGCCCTTTTCGCGCCATCCTGCCCCAATTGGCGAATGGAAATTGGGGGGAGAGCAGAGCAAGGAGGGTTTCGTCCCATCGAGGATCGGGATCGAGGAGTTGCGCTGCGTATACGTGTTCGCGAGGGGGGCGCTAGTGTAGTTGGCGGCGTGGGATTGTTTCCTTGGAAGGGGGAAGATGCCTGCTCGAGAGGGAATAGAGGGGGGCTGGGAGAGGAAATGTTGTCCCCCCTTGGGCTTACTCTTCGTCCTTTGTTCTGCCCCTTTCGTGCGGCCGAAGAGGGTGTGAAGATGCTCCTTCAATTCCCAACACAGTCAGTACCTAATGCGTATTCAATGATCCGCGCCAGGGGGAAGGGCCGGCCGCTCAGCCAGCCATCGACTGGAGGATGATGGTCGCCAGATCGGAGAATATTCCCATTCGTCTAGCGACGAGATGATCATGCCAACGACCCCCTCCACGACGCGTGCCGGAAATGAAGGGCGTCCGTCCCTGGGCCTCGCGTCGTAAACCCGACCAGACAAGAGAGACCCCGATCCGAGCAGCACTCGCGCAACCAGGTCGAGCGCAAGGCTGGCCACCATCGCGGGCGGGCCCTGTACCTGTAAATCTTGTTTTGCATTTATCGCTCCCACGCGCCGGGCCCAATGCCCCGGCGCTCTCCTCGTCCCCGACGGTCAGAGCATGGCACGCGAGGCGTGGATTGGGCGGCCAGCCGGCCATCAGCTCGTGATGGCTTGCAGCATGCAGCATGCAGCAGGCCTGCATCGCCGGATTGCCCGTGGTTCGACGCGTAGAGTGGTCCGTCGGTCGGCAGCTGGCTTTCCCCCTCCCCCTCAATCTCAGGTCTCCTCAGACAGGCGTGCCGCTGGGAGGGATATGCCGGCCAGGCATGGCCAGCTGGCGTGATAACGGCCCGTTTGGTCGACCATCGCCAGACCGAGCTGAAAGTGCCGTCTTGCTCTGTTCGCTATCGTCGCGGCGAGACCATCTCGGATGGCGTGGCGTAGTACGAGATGGTGCAATCAGATGGAGGGCTCGACACGTCTCGACGCGTTTATCGTCTCGAGCAGATCAACACTTGGCCCTCTCTGTCAACAAGCAGGAAACGACTAGCTCCAAGCTCCGAGAGCTTCCCCCCAAAGCTTCCAAGCTCGAAGCGAAGCTCGACCCAGTGATGAAAACGATCGCTCGCCGCGCGGGGTCGACGGGCTGAGGAGCTACCGCCGTCTGTGCGGGACGCCGTCTCAGCATGTCTTGCTTTCCCTCCCCCGGGCGTACCATCAGTTCCCCGATCCTGCTTTTGCCCCCTCCTTCCAGAGGCGACGAACCGACGGCGACGGGCTGAGAGGCCAACGAACGCCTCCAGGGACCCCTAGCAGCTCAGCACCGAACGCATCGTCTGACGGGCAGGCCCGGCGATCCTGGAGGCATGTTTGGGGAGGTGATTGGACACGGCCATGGTTCGCCACGAAGTGCTTAGAAGAGCGGTGCTGCGTTTCGACGCGCCGCCTCGAGATGGGCCCGCGAATCAGCACACGTTGCGGCATCAGAGCCCGTCGAACGTGATGTGTAGTGGGAACGGAGCTACCGGGGGCCCTGAAGCTTCGCCTCCGCGGGGTGCCCGAGGGCTCTCTCCTCCTCCTACTTTGCCCTTCGGGGAGCGGGCTCCGCCTCGGAGGGACCTGGCTCGAGTGCGGGGAAGCTGGCTGCCGCGGCCCTCGCTATCCTGTCCACGTGAATGTGCTGCCTACGTTGATTCCCCCCGAGCCTTGCCGACGAAGGAGGGCCGTGGTGCCCACACGCGGCCGCTCAGCTCGACTGGGAAGAGCAGAATGGTGGGTTTGCGGGCATGACTGCATGAACGATGGATGAGCACGGCGCAGCGCACGCAGCCTTGCAGCTGGCAGGCGGCGGGCCTGCTGCGTGTCTCACCCCGAGGACCGGCGGCGGCGAGGGAAGTGGGAGCTTGCGCCACAACTCAATCTGACCGAGCCTGGGTCGGTTCGTGATGAAGCCGGGTGGCAGTTGGCACCAGGCAACCCGAAGCAGGGGGGGACGGAGCAGGGAGCCTGCGACGGTGACGGCGTCCGTTTGACGCCGTGGCGAGCCGTTTGGGGGAGCTTGACGGATGTTTCCTAGTCAGCACATCGCAATCGTTGGTGCTCAATCCTCTGTGCAGCAAGGCAGATGCATCGAGTGAGTGCCAAGGGCGAGTTTCTGACGGATCATTAGCCAGAGGAACCAAACCCCGGGCTGGTCTCACGGGAAGGCAGCCAAGGCCATCCATCCACTCATCCACCTGCTGCTTCCGTCTCTCGTAAGTTGCAGCGACAGATCGACGAGCTTGGCCGCGTGAGACAGGCGAAGGCGAAGATAGAGAGGTCTGGCCACGGCACGGTTCGTCCGCCAATTCCATGGTTTCCGTGGTGAAGGACATTAGGATGGCTCGACCTGGGGGATGTTGCGGAACCGAAATGGCACAGCGCCCAAAGCAGCGACGGGACCGGGGAGCGTTGCTCTCGCTGTGCCGTCCCCGGCTGGAACCGATATAGAAACGGCCCTGATCCTGACCCGACCCTGGTGTTCGGGGACGACACCAACAGGGGGGCGTGAGATAGGTATCCGGGGTCGCTGTCGTCGGATCGGCCGCGGTGATTCGTCTTTTGTGACGATCTGCACACCAGCGACTGACTAACCGACTGAGCGACTGGCGGCCGGCTCGACTCCTGAGTCGGATTCCGCCCGTGGCGTCAGAGGAATGGAAACCGCTAGGCGATTGCCGGCTCGCTGGCTCGAGAGAGCCCAGAGATGAGCGAGCGAATGCAACCACGCGTCATCTCAAACCATAGGCCAGCGGACCAACCGGCGTCCCAGAACAAGGGCACCGGTTGGGACGCGGGAGGTAGATGCACGCCAGGGCGCCCGGGAGCGCGCCTTTTCGCGTTTTCTAGAGAGAGGGACAGAGCTCAACGACTTTCCTCCACGCTGATTGCTCAATGGGTCTTAGCCGGCGCTGTCCTGGGGTCCCCTGTTCCTTCGTCAGCAATCACGAAGGAGGCGATCAGTCGATTTCGTGTTACAGTTAGACGGCGAGGCGACGCGAGGCGACCCAAGAAATCAAGTGAGGCAGAGTTGGTTGCCCGGAGCGTACGTTGCGAGAGACCTACGCTTTCGTCAAGACGGCCGGCCGGCCGGTCTTGCTTCCGTGGATGATTGATTGGGCGCTGGGAGGATGGGAACGGGGACGACATGTGAAATCAATCCGCGGCGATAGATATGACATGTCTCGCTCTGCCTTCGCACGCCTTGGCAACTGTCTCAGGCGCGCGTGAGGTGGCGGTAGTGGTCCTTGTAGAAGAAATGACTTGGTCGTGAGTAGAGTTCAATGGCCGGGCCAGATGGGACAGTATGCCGCGCCTCACCCCCGGTCAGTCTCGGAATGGCAGCGAGCGTCGGGCGCGATGAAAAGAAACGACCGAGTTCATCTGTTCTCGCACAAACCTCGAGCCGACACCGGGAAGGTGCTGCCATTGCGAGGGTCCTCCCCCTAGGGTTGGTTGAGGTCCAAGCACTGGGCGCGACTGCGGGAGAGAGAGAGAAGACGAGGCGAGGCCTGTCGGGCCCGCTGTTCAGGTAGACAACCGACAGCCAGTCAGGGGCGTGCCGTAGGTGGTTGTCGTGCCAGGCAGGAAGAAGAACTGACTGACGGGGGGCGGCCGAGAACAGTCGATGGTAGTGTGAATCGAGCGAGTGTTTCGTTTCGCCGATCTCATCGCCCAAGTGGTGCATGTAGATTGGATATTGATACCTTGCTCGACGTTTCTCGACCTAGGAGGCGGTGGGCCAGGCTCCGTCGAGCGTCGTGGTCTGTCCAAAGCTGCCTGATCCAGAGCGTCTGCAATTCGACAATGCAAGGTGTGTGTTCCATTCGCCTTCGCAGTCGTAGCCGAGAGGGCGCCTCGCGATGGGGGATATGTCAATGGAACGATCAAATAAACGACCTGGAGATAGATGCTTGCATCTTCATCCTGTCCTTCACCTGGATCCTGATTGGCTGCTCATCATGTGTGTGCTTGTGCTGTGTCAGGCCCACGCTCGCCTGTTCTGGTTCTCTTCTCGTCCTGTTCTAGTTATGCAGCCGGGAGTGGATCGGACGGTGGGCTGCTAAAAAGAAATCCGGGGCGGTACCTGTGGCTGAGGATGGAGCCGGAGCCACAGAGCCCGGAGCTTCGAACGGCGCTTTCCAACTGTCATCACTTGCCAGCTAGCCTCTTTCCGGCAAGGCACCTCGGCACTGCCCGTGCGGGACCCACTTTTGATCCCGGCACGACACGTGCGGGGACGGCCGGGTCTCGCGGGTTAGGGTCGGCGCCACATGTGACACGAGCTAGTGCATGTCGGCCCTGTGTCCAGTGTGTCTTGTGCCGCCTGTGCCTGTGCCTGTGCCTGTGCCTGTGTCTGGGAGCCCCAAGTTGTGCACCACTCCCACGGGACCTTCTCGCACCACGATCCTGGCCCTTTGCCAATGCATGCATCGTTATTGGAAGAAACATTGTTTCTTCTCCTCTGCCAGTGTCAGTTGCCGTCTCGTGTCTTGCGTATCCTCCTGTCTCTGATTTCGAGCCCCGTCACAGTCACAGTTGCAGTCACAGGACACTAGGTACGGGCCTATGGTCAGGCCCCCCGTATTGCTTTTCCACGCCTCGAAACTCGCCCAGACTCAGGCCGAAAGCAAATGTCTGGCCTCTCTGATTCCTCGTTCGTTTTCTCGTTCCCCTCATCCCGTTGCAACCGAACATTGAGTCGTGGCGGCCGAGATGCAAAAATCGACCGCTCCGAGCCCCCGCACCCTCTTTGGCCTGACGTAAGGTAGTGGCCGTAGTGCAAGTTCTCGGTGGAGAGCTCTCCTCTGTCATTTCGGCCGAGCACGACCATGGGCGCGGCATCGACCCGCCCCCTGCTCCGCGGGAGGACGATGAGGCGAGGGTCTTGGTCGATGAGCAGCGCCCTTCGCTGCATCTCACCGTTCAACGACCTTCAGACCCTCAGATCGTGGCGGTCTGGCTGCAATGCACCTCGAATCAGGCATCTTTCTCACGCAGGACCCTCCGCGTCCGAGACGCGTCGTGCAGAGCCCCAAGCCCCCCGGGGGCGCGTTGAGTGGTTTTGCCCAGGCGGGGCTGTGGAGCAACGACCAGCAAGACAGCAGTTTTATTCATGACGGAGATCCGGTCGGGTGGCACGAGGCGGCTGAGCGACGAGCGGGCAGAGCGGCTAAAACAGGAGGAGGCTGGGGCTGGGGCCGGCCAAGCCGTGCGTGGGTGGCCAATGTGCTGGTGCTCAGTCGACGGTGCCGCAGGAGACGAGCCGGGAAAAGGAAACCAATGATCTTTCTGCCCATGGCCGTCATACCGCCGCCCGCGGCTCGCGTTGCCTTGCCAGATCGAAGGCCTCGTCTCATCGCGAGAAGGAAGTAGAGTGATCGACAGAGATCGGGCCCTGGCAATGCCCTCGGACACCAAAAAAAAAAAAGTGTGCGTGTAACGGCACTCAGGACGATGGTCTGAACGCCGCCGAAGTTTCCCATTCAACCACTAGGCAACGAGCCAGCAACGGTTGTGCTAAGTGACCCGAGGCCGAGGATAGGCTGAGGGAGGCAAGGCTCAACCTAGAAGGAAACCATGTCTTTGCGCCCCATTCCCCCTCATCTTGAAAAGTCGAGACCCCGGGCGGGTTTACATGCATGCAAGAGGAAGGAAGGGAAAAAAATTGTTCGTGGCTCCATCCGCTGTATCCATTCTGGAGACGGAGCTTCAAGTCTTTGTTGCTCGGCCAAGATACGGCTCCAAGACCTTTGGCTTCGGGCGAGTCCACAATGCTCGGAACCTCCACGATGATCAGTCGGCACCGGCGGATTTGCAAGGTAGAAAATGTTCCACCCCTGTTCTTTGCCTCCTCAGAGGCGTCTGTCTTCTCGTCATGATGAGGCGCGCGGCGGGGACGATGCACGGCGATGCAGGGAATCAGACTGCACGGCGCGAAATGCTGATACTGTGGTGGGCGCCGAGGGGCGTCCGTGGACGTGAGTGTGTGGGCATTGTCGCGGTCGCGGTCGCGAGGCGTGGCGTGGCGTGGCATCAGACGGGACGCGTGGGTTCGGGGTGGCTAGCCCAAAAGGGTCCGAAACATCCTCTCGAAGCTGTCTCGTCGGCGTCTTTGAGTTTGTATGCTACGAGCCCGTCAGCGTCATTGTCTTCAGGGCAGAGACAGCACTGATTCTAGGCTCCTCAGGCTCGAGAAGCCAGCAAGATTACTACTGGCCACCGGTCTCTTGAGACAGATTCCTTGACCACGGGCCATCGCGGCATGGCCTGTCTGCCTTCACAATCGTGGCCCCACTGTGGGGAGGCGAATACAGTTCCTTGGGAAAGCTCGGCATTGCACAAGGCGGCTTCGTTTTGGAGACTCGTGAGCGAAATGGATCTACTCCATCAGGGCCACCGCCTCCGAGGACCCTCACGACAGCTGTGCCCTGGTCAGATGTCTGGATCTCCCGGGACTCGAAATCCCTCGAAACGAACAGATTTTGTTGCTGCTGGCCCGGCAATGATGCGGAGTGACGAGTCGAATTCGTTCCGTCCCGCCATTCGATCCAGAGAAGTTGCTTGGTGGCACCGGCCAGGATTGTCATGAGTGTTCGGATATCTCCACTATGTATGCATCGGTATGCAGACAGGGGGATCATACAGTAGCGAGATCCGCATCGGTCCTGGTCATGCACAGCCAAATCGCTAGGCCACAGCTCTCCAGGCTGAAGCCCGCCGTGTGTGATATTGATCGGTGACAGGTCTGCTGTCACTTGCGAGGCGTATTCCAGTGGAAGGTGCCGATGTGCCATTCTGGGCATCGATCCATCATTGCATGGTACCGCCTCGATCGACCCGGAGTTGCAACAGTTCAGCCTGCAAAGGAGCGAGTCGAGACTCCGCAGATTCGGGAAAGACGCAAGATCATGGATGCAAACGGCGGCTCGGTCACCATATCGTCGATCGTTCGGGGCGGGATGATGAACAGGTGCCTTGTGGTTGGGTGGGCGGTCAGCCTACAGGCGGTGTTGAGCCCGAACATGGGACATGGTCTCCAACTCGACCCCTCACTGACATATGGCATGACATGCCGCCCAGGACCCTTCCCCTCCCCGTACTGTACGCTAACTCGCCCAGCCTCCCTGCACCAGTTGACCGGTGACTGCGACTGCACAACCGATGGGGTGGTTAGGGCGAAATACTGTGGTCGCGCTGCCTGGCTGGACCGCTGAGGGCTTCAAGGATGTTCTGGCAACAACTGCTCGCGCCGACCGATGAGGGGCAGTTTGCTGGAGTAGCAGCTCGGTACTGGACCTGCTAAGTGCTCAAACGACTCGCGCCAAGAATCGCGAGTCCGCTCTCTGACGCCTCCGCCCCAGGCAAAATTCTCTTCGCACAGGAGGGGCACGCGACACTGGGTCCATGGAGGTCGTGCATGTCGCGCAGGGCCTCGAGAAGCAGAGAACGCGCAGACGTGCCGACCAATCTTCAGGGATCCAGAATGAGGGGCGGTCAGTTCCTGTACATCGTGACTTTTGCGGCGCAAAGCTCGAAGTCACTAGTCAGCGCTGCGAGCGTCAAGTGCCCGGCCAACCGACTCCGTCTACGTAATGGTCGAATACGGAATGTCTCATTAGGCTTCCTCAAGGTTGCGGGACGTTGCCGTTGGGACGGGTATCGAGATGCTGTGCATTAAATGCAAGCGAATGATGCTCGTCATCCGTCCGCTATCATCATCGCGGCCAAGGCCCGTACCGAGTCACCAGCAACGGGTTGGAGGCTGACGTGTCGCAAAGGCAGCTCATTAACGTCCCGCATGAAACCACATGTTCCATCATTATCAAAAGGTTCCGACTCCTGGGTCTTGGTCAGGTCGTATGCCGGTACCGTCGTCGTCGCTGTGGTCAAAGCCCCGTGTAGAGTTCAGAAGGCGGTAGTGATCACCAAGGAGACGCAACGAAAGTGAACCAGGAGCAAGCCCCGGCGGTTTGCTGCCGCGTCAACGGGAACGGGAGCAACTAGCTCAAGAGATGGGCCGGCCGAATGAGATAGCCATGGTGTGCGATGCAGAACAGGAGTAAAAGGCCTTGTGCAACTTTCTGGCATTCCAGGCTGCCAGGTCCTTGGGCTTGGCAGATGATCCAAGGTTCGAAAGATCTGGGATTGTCCATCGTGGCGTTATGGAGCCTGTGACATCGCTCCTCCTTGCTTCTGTGGGCAGTTGCTGTTTAAGGGGCGCGAGTCTCACTGAGGGGGTCATCATATTGCTTCTGTTACCCACGCCGTTGCCCAGCAGGTCTCAGACCTACATCTGATGTAGAACCTGGCGTGTGCTTCCGCCCCGGTGGACTGGGTACTATCCAGTCATAGCGATACCCAGTCGATATCGAGGGGACCCGTCCGTCGTTTGTGAGAGGCAAGCAAAGCGAGAGGCGAAAAGCGATCACTGATGAAGCGACGGAAGGACATGTTGGACGACTAGCCCGCCACAGGCTGTCACCGAGGTTCCGCAGCGTGGGATGTGCGAAAGCAACCGAGCATGAGGTTGACTGGGCGCCAAGCGCCAACCGGGGCCGTGGTTTTGCCCGTGTTCGTCGAGACAATCCACCCTTCTGTCCGGAACGGCTTGATGCTGATCAAAGTCGCGACAGTTGAGATGAGGTGCATTTGCGGGCCGAGGGCACCAAGCCATGAAGGAATGCATGGCCTTGGACTGAGGGTGAGATTGCTGAGGAGTCGGTCGGAACAGGAAACGGCAGAGCTGATGGTGGCGGCAGCGACCCCCGGTTGCGAATCATGACACGCATGGATGGTTTTTAATTGAATCTGGCGTTCTGGCGTAGTCGTGCAGAAGCGCGTATGAGCGTGGTGATTGGTCGTGCCACGGGTCTTGGGCGCGCTGAGTGCAGCAGACCGTCAGAGCCCACTGTCGAGCCGGATGCCTCAAGCCTGCCAACCTGGCACTTGCGGGCCGGGGAATGCCCCTTTTCAGTGCTTGGGCGCGGCCCGGATCCTGGTCTCGCGTTTCTGACATAATGTCGGCCAGCCACCAGCTCCTCCTGTATGATGACCGTCCCATGTATGCGCGTAATAGGGCTGGTCCGGGGGTAGCCCCCTAGGCTGACGAGATGATGATGGCGAAGCTGCTCATAGCTGTGGTCAGGCAGGGCAGACCAGCATCTTTTTCAGGAGTAGGATGCATAGTGCGGGGTATCGTGAGGCATCCAAGAACCATAGGCCTGCCTCAGCACACCTTCGGAGAGGTTGCGGTGATCCTCTGCTGGCTGCGGTGACCGTGGAGCCCAGAGTTCAATGGGCTGTGAGTTGTGGCTGTTAGCCCCGACAAGTGTTCCAGTACTGACGGCGGTGCTCTGTGATGCTGCTAATCGTAACCAGGAACTGGAACGGGGGCTCCCGGGCGCACGGCTGGTCCGGTTACGATGCAGGTCGGCAAAGGTCCTGCGACGGTCGCAGGCTGGTTCTGGAAGGTCGGGTGCATCACAATGGCGTGTCGGGACGTGTCGAGGCTGGGACGTGTCGAGTTCGCGTGTAAATGGTGTTTTCGCGTCGAGACGACACGGAGAGGGGAACGGGCGGTCGGGTGGGAACAGCCAGCGAACGAACGAACGAACGAACGAGACGAGACGAGACAAGACAAGGCAAGAGCAATGGGTGCATTGGTGCATTAGCTAGGTCGCTCTGCCCGGATCGAGATTCCCCACCTTCCCTGGTGCCTGGGATGTTGAAGCTAGATTCGGGACACCTACTGGATGCACTTGCCTCCCCTGCGCATTGTGCCAAATGGCGTGTGGCTGATGGTGCACACCATGTCTGCATGGTGGTGCCTGCCCTGTCCGTCCACGTCAGTCTGCAGTGCCTTCCGCCGCCGCTATTTTCAGCGGTGCTGTAGGGCGCTCCTCCTGTAAACCGGCCGCTGACAGCACAATGGCAGCGGTAAACGACACCGAGCATCCCTTCCCAAAGGTCAGGTGCATCAACAATGACAACAAGTACATCTATCAATCCATCCAACCGCCTCGTTCCCGTAAACAAACAAGTCGCTCCCCAGCAGACAACGAAGAAAACAAACTTGATGTGCGACCCTGAGATCGACCAGGTCCCATTCGTGGGCCGGCCGCCAACCAGCATGAAAACAATTGTCGAGAGGTTTCCTTCACCATGTCGCAATCCGGACGGCGATGCCCCTCGCTCGCCCTGCGGGTGGGGTGGTGAAGTGGCTGTCGACATAAAAAAGGGAGACACGAGCCACAAACTGGAAGCATGGCACAAAAGTCCGCGACCCGCCAGCAACACCAGCTCTCCACCGACGCCCGAAAGAGTCCACCTGCGACCACGCCCGCCATCATCGTCATAGCTGTTGTTCGCGTGCACTCGGCTCCATTGGCCCTCTCTGACCGGCTGTCCTGGGCCCCGCGCTGACGCTGGAGTCAGAACCTGCGAGAGGGCGGGTCACGAAGCGTCGCTGAACGCCTTCCAGTGCCCTCGAGAGATCATCAGCTTGACCCTGGCCAAAGAGGAAGAGATTCCGAACGCAGTCCACGTCTCGACGCCCATTCGCTCCCAGCAAACGTCCATCCCGTTCTGTGGCCTCAGCCCGTCCAGCAATCCCAGCTCCGCGTCTGCCACACCTCAACCGAGCCAGCTCCATTCATCACCACCCCTGCAGGCCGAGAAACACGCCAGCGACCAACCCGGCCTTCGCACACGGACTGACTGCCCTGGAGTCTCCACGCAATTACACTACCAAGCACGCGCCGCCCACTCGCTGACCTGACGGCTCACGGCCTGCCTACTGGCTGCTCCTCTTGTCCCATCGGCTTCGTCGAACTGCCGTCTCAACGTACTGTACCAGCTCAAGACTCGAGGCTCGGACTGTGCCCTCCTCTCAGTGTGCGGAATCGTTTCCAAACGCCACAGCATTCGGGCAGAGGGTCACCAGGAGCATCATCTTTCGCCGTCGATAGCATCGCATCACCAGCGACAGGACGTGAGGTTCAATTGACGACGAGACGAACCCAGGCCACCCCACCCCCCGTATCTTACGGTCGCGCCCCCCCCTCCCTCCCTCTGTGGGCGCCCGGCTGGGTGGCCTGCACAAGTCGAGCTGCGCCAGGCCAGGTACCTCCGTCACCCACCGCGCCTTGTACCATCGCCCAGGCCTAGCAGGCATCACACGCTGAGCGCTTGCAGGCCAATCTGCAAGGAAAAAAAGTGGGAAGCCCGCCCGGAAGAGCGCAAGACCCCGGTCCTGGGCTGGGGATACCTGACCTCCCATACACACAAAGTACCAGGTCGTGCTTGTCCGCCCGCCAGGGCCAAAGCTGCACCAGCCTGTCTTAAAACCATCCGTTAAAACACCTCTCTTCCAATCCTTCCCCGTCTCCTCAGCCCTCCTCCTACCCTTTAACCTACCCTCCTCCTCCTCCGCCATTCCCCCTTCCTCTCCCTCCCACCTCCCTCATCCATTCATTCCCTCCAGAGCCTGCCCTTCCTGACTCTGACATCCACGAACCCACAGAGTCCTCCCAATTCCTCTTGCAACCAGAGAGAATTGGCTCGAGAGAGTGGAAGCAGGCCGCCACACTGGACCCCGTCCCCTCACCACCTCCCCCCTGAGGACCTCCAGCCCCGATCCGATATAAAGGATAGGAACAACCTCGAGTGTCTTCGACCGAAAGACATCAAATCAGAAAGAGACGTACTGGTCACCTTTTCCCTGGGATTGCAGCTAGTTTTGTATCCTGTTCTACCATCCGACTCTCGCCAACCCCCCCGACCCACCGGCTTCGACCCCCTCCCGAATTCCTCAGCCCGAACGACGAGGAACTCGACGCAACCCATCTACCGAAACGCCGTGGCCCCCGATCCTCCCTTCCGTGCCCGCTACTCGACGCCGGTCTTCCAACCTACCGTCATTCCACCAAGCCCGCACCCTCCTTTCCGCGAGACTGGAACTGCCCCCAGGCTAGCCCTGCTGCAGCTCTCTACCTCGGAACCCCAAGGACTTCGTCAATTGCCGTCCGCGCAGCACGAGTCCATACAGGAATCTTGGACAACTGGTCATCTCTCCGGGTTGCTTTGCGAAGAGACACCATACATGTTCAGATCTTTGTGCCACCTTCCGGTGTAACTCCTCTCCTCCCCTTGTTGGGTGCCGACAGTGAAAGGTATGTTGGTGAAATAACACATCCCGATTATGCTTCGTACCGACTTGGGCCGTGTTCTAAAACTTCTTTTCAACCTCCGCAGTTCCGTGCCGATTGCTCCTCGTGGAACATTCAGCACCATCTTCCCTCGTCGTACTCGACTACCGTCTGCAGGCTGTTCGTGGGACACGTTAACTCGTAGCTCCTACCCACTAGCCTCAGGATTGTCTCATTTCCTGTGTCTTGTCTTTTTTAGACTATCTTCACCGTGGCGGTATGTTCTTCCCTGTCCCTACCACCCCCTTCCACCCTTTCAATCCAACCTCTTCCCCCTGGGGTTGTGAAAGCCGGGGCCTGCACAACCTGTCCATCTCCCCTCGTGCCTGCCTGGTCTCCACACCACACGGTCGTCGAATCACGGCCACCGCACCGGCATTCAATATCCCCCCTGGATCGGCCCAACTCTCATGTCTCGCCCGCCCTCACGTGTCGTCAAGATTCCTGGAGCTGACCTGGTGCCCGTCTAGAGCCCCTTGGACCACCACTTCTTTAAACGGCCTGTTTCCCGGCCACTTCAGTCATTTCTTGCCCCCAAGTCGATTCTGCATCGCGGCCTTCCCAGCCACAGTCACTCTTTCCAGGACTTCGACGCAACACCCTCCTTCTAATACTAATATTCTAATCGCTCGGTCGGAGGATACTTCTATCGCCACTCCCTTGTCTCCGCCGGACTTTCACTCCCTAAAACTGACTGCCTTCCCGCCTTCGACCTCAAAAGCTTCCTGGAGAACTTGACGAGTCCGCTCTTTGACCTCATCGACGACCAACTTCGACCCTTCCGCCTTGACCTGATATCCTGCCCAGCATGGCTTTCTACCAACAACAGGCGCAACAGCCTGACGTCACCTTCTTCACCGAGGTCACCGATGAGCCCCAGCGTCCTCGCATGGGTACAAGAGACGCCGCCAAGATGATCGCAAGGCAAAGACAAGAGATCATCGCCAACGAGCTGTCTCGCCTGGCTGGTGACGAGTATCTCGAGGACATCATGAAGCACATGAGGCACATGGAGGTCAGTGAACCGGTCTTCCTCTTTCCCTTGCGCGCCTGTCCCTAACGCTACGAACAGGACGAGACGCTGCCCGATGCGAACCTGATTGACATGCAGCGCGAGATCCAGTGGTACATGAGGCCCTACCTGATCGACTTCCTCATCGAGGCCCATGCCGCATTCGCCCTCTTGCCCGAGACGCTCTTTCTCACCGTCAACCTCTTGGACAGGTACTGCTCCAAAAGAGTCGTCTACAAGCAGCACTATCAACTCGTCGGATGCGCCGCTCTGCTCATCGCCGCCAAGTACGGAGACAAAAAGGATCGCGTGCCGCAAATTCACGAGCTCAACAACATGTGCTGCGGACTCTACGACGCCGGCATGTTCACGCAGATGGAAATGCATGTCCTGAACACCCTGGAGTGGACGATCGGTCACCCCACTGTCGACTTCTTCTCCCAGCTGATCGTGGCTGAGGAGCACGACAGGATCGAGGTCGAGCACATGGCCGCTTACATCTGCGAGATCGCCTTGTACCACCGCGATTTCGTCTCGTCCAAGCCTTCAGTCATGGCACGCTCGTCTTTGGCCTTGGCTCGGGCCATCCTCGGTGAACCTGAGATCAACGACGGCGAATGGGACCACGTCGACAACATCACGTTGCTGACCCTCTCGCAACACCTTCACCAGCCCTCCGTCGCTCTGTCAAGAAAGTTCTCCGCGCCTCACTTCTCTGGTGTCGCCAAGAAGTTGGCGTCCTTCATGGCTCATCAAGCCAACATGGCTCGCGCTCAGGCCCAGGCCGGCCCCCCCTCTCCTCCTTCGGACCACACCGTCAAGCACGCGGACATCTACAGCACCCCGCAGAAGGGCCACGGCGCCATTCAGGGCATGGCCGATGGCTACATGACGCCGCCTATCACCCCTGACGGACATTGCTTTGGCAATGCGCCCAAAGATACATACCCCAACCCCCCGCGGTGCCCGGTGACCCCAACGCCGCAACCTCAACACTCTGCATACGCACCGCAACACATGATGCAACAGCATTACTCAGCGTACATGCACCATGACACGACGGGACAGATGGTGTAGGACCCAACATGTCGGACCAGTCTTGCGTTCTCGGCAGGACTGGCCTTGGCAATGGTGATCTCTTCGCAGGTCACCCACGTTTCCCCAGATTCACGTCACACGACAGGGTCTGCTCGACACCACGGCGAGCAAAAGGAGAGCAGAGGAAGAAGAAAACAAAATGTTACTGCATTGAAGCATACAGACTGGGCTTCCCTCACATCTCATCAGCACGGATATGGCATTCAGCGATTTGATTTTTGCGCGAACAACGACTCGACCTTTCGACTCGACAGCGGTGAACCACCACAAAAAAAAAGACCTCGGATCAGCAAATACCCCCTTTTCTTCGCGCGCGACAACGGCTTTTCACATGCGACGGCAGGCCACCCCCGGGGGTGGAGGAAAAAGGTTGAGGAACTCGGCGTCCCAATCGACTGTGCTATAGAACCGACCCAGGGGGGAAATTCGGCACTGCCTCTTTCTTTTCTTGCACAATCACAGGGTGGAGGCCGACATGGACGAAGGGTCAGACTGTAGGACCAGCGAACGCGGTCCGGTGGAGGAAACGTCGGCAGGGAGTCATGCACAGGGAGCGACAGCCGCACGCGGAACGTGTGTGTGCTGATGCGCGAGGAGCGATGCGACTGGCCCAGGGACGCCGGTCAGGGGCGGCAACGCCTTCGGCCACTAATACCTTGGAGGCTTGGTCACTTGAACATATGGGTGGGATTTCGGCCACGGCTTTCTTGCTTGGATATTGCAGGGGAGCCCAGGGCTGCTGTGGGCACAGTCCACCTGATTGACGGGGACGGAAGCAAACAACTTTTGCTTCAGGAAGGACGCGAGAGGGCGAACCTCGGGGCCGAGTTCGCCCAAAGCTTTCAGTGCAGCAGGCCTTGTATCAATCCATGCCATCTACCCGCCTCGGAATCGCCCTCTCCCCCCCTGTCTCGGTAGCTGGTACCAAGGTATCAACCCAAAAAATGAGTAAAAATTCTCCAAACTATGGATTTGCATGTCTCCTGTGAAGACGAACCGAGCGAGTGACACACATCCCTTCCCTTCTCTTCCCTTCCCAGCCCAGGCATGTCTCGGGCCTCTGGGGGTCTGGGCATCGATGGCCTGCTGCGGCGTTTGATGAGTGTCGTACGGACAGGACAGTCAGCGGAGGGGACTGGCTGAGGCTGGCCGGCTCTCACTCGCTGGGCTTGGAGAGGGCGGCCGGGATCAAGGCCCAGAGAAGCGTGGTGGTGGTGGCCTTTGCCGGGACCAGGCTGTGGCGAGATTGATCTTCGCGAGGGCACCCCACGCGAGCGGTGCCACGTCAGACGGGGGGACGTTGGATGAGTGGATGGCCCGTCGTGATTAGAATTGTCACCATGCGAGGAAGAGGCAAAAGGCCAGGAGCGTCTGTGGCTGGCTGGCAGGCTGGCTGACCCCGTCGCGAGGTCCCGCGCATGTGGGCTAAAGCGCGAGCGCGTAAGATTAGGGGCGGGGGTTCGCGCATCGCGAGTGCGGTTTACACGTAGCTCCTCCGTCTATCGAGTGAGCCTTAACGGCTTCATTGCTATTGCTATGCTTTTTCTGGGGCGGCGATCGCTGGGTTGAGTTCTTGGCCTTTTTTTTTTCTTTGGGTGGAACGAGGTGAGGGCTGTCATGCAGTCATGCAGGGTGAAATGAGGTTGTGGTCGGATGGCGGGGGGGCATCGGGAGAGGGAGTTGAGGATGGTGCTGTGAAGAGCATGGTTGGGGCAGCAGGGTCGCACAGCATGCTTGGGTCATTGGGCGGGCGCATTGTACTATCGTTCACATGAATTTGGGATGGTCTTGGGGGGGCTCCTCGTGTTAGTGACGTGCTATCGCGAGGTAGCGGGATGTAGGGAGGGAAGGAGGCAAGGAGACGAGGCGAGGGAAGGGGCGCCAGTGGCTGACTGTTCACCCTCCAAAGGCAGGGGGCACCCATCCCATTCCAGGAAAAGGGGCAAGTGGGGTGGGGGGGGGCTGACCTAAGCCTGCCTGAATTCAACCTTCCATCCTCGAGTGAGGGAGGTGCTCGCGGTTAGTCATCAGGGGGACCTTCCACCTCCTTTCTTCACCTTGGAGGGTGGAGAGGTCTATCATTCCTCTTCGTGTTCACGGACATCGGCTTGGCTTCACTCTGCCGCCTGGCGTTGCATCTTATCCACTTTTTCAACGGCGCCCTGACAGAAAATGCTGAGGGAGGAGGTAAAATGAGATGAGATGAACACTTCTGCTTCCTTCTCGCGACACCGCACCGCTTCCCCCCCACGCCCCTGTCCCCCGACTCCGTACACCATCTGGCAGGTGTCTCGTGGCAAGGCATGATGATGGCTGACCGGGATGCCAGGTTATGCGGCTCCTGACCCGACGGCATAACCTGCCCAGAGCACGGCACACGCCCCCCGGCGAGGCTACGGCATGCACCGGACATTGGCTCTTCGTCAGTGTTCAGCCTCGGGACCGTTGGCATGTGGAGGCTCCGTCCAGGCGGAACGGAAATGCTGCAGCGGCACCACCGTCGTCATGTCGCCAGCCAGCATGGTTCGATGCTTCGATTCTTCGTGCGGGCTGGAACACCACGGCAGTTCTTAGCCGCCACCGACGACCTTCTTCTCCTTCCTCTTCTGCTGTCTCGGCTCGATCTCGCATACCGGCCGCTTGCCGTCCTGGCCGACGATCGATGTCCGACTCCGCCCATGCCAGCCGTCCTCCTCGACATCGGTCAACCTGACGACCCTGCCGCCCTTCTCGTCGATCACTTCATGCACCATACGCACTATGCTGGGATTGCCGCCGTTCTCGAGCTGCAGCTGCAGCCACTCCATCCTGGGATGGCCCGGGTCGAAGACCTCGGTCGAGCCCGCCTCCCAGCGCATCTGACCAGGCATGCGCTGCGCCCCGAGGACGTCCCGGCGGTCCTCGCCCAGCCAGACGGCCCCAATACCCGGCGTCGACTGCATGTAGCATGTTTTCAAGGGCAACAACCCGGACAGGCGGAGCGACTTCTTCCCCTCGGCCTTGTCGGTCACGTCGATGAGGCGGTCGTCCATCGACCTGCCGTAAGGAACTCCCTCTTCACCGCTGCCGGGACCAATGATTTGGGCCACAGGCAGTATCCCTCCCAGGCTCGGATGCGCGTCCGGCCAGACAGGCTTATCCTCGTCGACGAGCGACCGAGCGGTGCGCGTGTCGCAGACGCTGACGTGGAGCTCGTACACGCGCGTGTGTCCCACGCCGCTCGCTGTCGAAACCTTCATCGAGCTGACGGCTGCGTACGTCTTCAAGTTGATACCCAGCGCCGCCAGGTCTTCCTTGTACAGCATGGGCAAAGTTGCCCCTGTGTCGAGTAGCATGCGGAAGTACAGCCGTACGGCGTTGGACTGGATGCAAGAGAGCACTTTGGGAGGTGCTGCCGGCTTCAGCTGAAGCAGGTCCAGTGACTGCTTGTCTCCGTTGGCCGTCTTCTTCTGCTTCGTCTTCTTGACTCCTGGTTTTGACTCGGGCTTCCGTTGCGCGTTTCGTAGGGCACCCAGCAACGACTCTTCCCAGTCATTCTTGTTCATCTCAGCCTCCTTCGCCTTGCGGTGATTAATGTCGTCGATGCGCTTGAAGCCCATGGTGATGTGATACTCGCCCATGCCGAACGGGCTTTCAAGTTCCATAGCCCAAGTGCTTTTCATAGCGATGATGCCTCCGCCCCCGCCCAGCAGCTCAAACGAGTCGCGATTCAAGGGCGGTTCGAACCACAGCCAGCCCGGGCCGTGCTCGGCAAAGTAGCGGTCGAGGCGCTCTGCGCGGTCATGGGTGAAGGATGCATAGGAGGGCGCGAAATCGACGAGGTGCCCGGCGTAGATGAGGGCAAACGAATCGGAGGGGGTGATGATTTCGTCGCGGTAGAACTGGATGGCGGCCTGGATGTTGACGATCTCACCTTCGCATTCGGCGGTCTCAAGGATCTCCTTGAGGATCTCGATACGCTCAGCCACTACCCGGTTGCGGAACATCTCGGTTTCGCCTCTGGTAGATCAGGTCAGTGTCGTTGAAACCACATCGTTTCTCGGGAACGCAGCGAGGCTGACGTACAGGCTGTCTTCAACGCTTGCTCGTCCTTGCACCATATCGAGTGCCGCCCTGTCCGCTCTTGCCCGTTCGAGCTGTTCAAGAATGCCCTCGACGGCCTCTTCGCCGTACTCCTGCAGGTTCTCCTCGTAGATCTGCTCCCACTGTCGGACGAGCGCCTCGGCTGCCTCGAGAGGGCTGAGGTTGTGGCCCAGGGGCGCTCCGATGATCGTCGTGGGGCTTGAAAGGGCTGAGCCTTGGTAGTTCTGTAAGCCGAAAGAGTTCCTGCTTCGTGAGCCTTCCGGGTTGTTTGGAGATCGTGGCCGGTAGCCGGTGGCGATGGCCTGGTTGAGATCGAACTCGATGGCTTCTTGCAGCGCAGCATCCTGGTCTGAGAGGGAGCTCGCATTCAGGCTTATGCTCTCCCCGGTGTCGTGCCCGGGAGGGTCCACGTCCTGGTTTTCCTGGCTTTGAGGCGCGGGAAAATGCGTCGGAGACTGGCCAGCTTGCGCATTTTCGCTCCCACTATCCGCCTGCTGACCTACACCAGAGCCATCAGAGATGGATTGGCTATGATTGCTATTTCGATCCGACATGATGCGAGTTGCTCTTGATTTGATGAGCATGGGAGTTGGAGGCTCTGCTGCTTCTTCTTCTACCTTTTGACGGGAAGCGCCATTGTGTTGGATTGGAACTCCATCTCAACACCGGAACCCCCAAGACTCCCCAGAGACCACTTGGACAGACGTGGCGATGCCAACACCCCGCAGTCTTTGTCGTGCGTCTTCTTTGAGCTCCGTCCTTCACCAAATGCGGCGCAGAGCTTCCCCCAGCTTGGGGTTGACAGGTCTCTGCTCCTTTGTGCTGCTGGCACGGCGCCACCATGGCGGCGTGTCGCTGCTTCTTTGTCCACATTGTGAGAGCTCCAGCCGCCTTCCTCATTGACAGCTCATTGAGTTTTCTTCTTTGATGGCAGATGAATTCGGGAATGCAGGCTGTGCCTCTTGTTTGTCTCCTTTGTTGAGCTTCTTGATGGGAGCTCCTCTTCATAATGGAGGCGTCTGCCTTGCCCGCGGGGAAAGCTGAATCTTCCTCTCGCGATCTCTCTCTCAATTTCTTCAGTCTTGTAGTCTCTTCTTGTCCGTTTTGGAGAGACATGTGGTTGTGTCGGAGCTGACGACATAATTATTTTCCTACAGTCTCCCCCTTTCTCAAGTGACACGGTTGGTTCCTCTCCGGGAAGCATATCGCAACAACATCGCACGCTCTTGAGTGCTAGATCACATCAACAATTCCTCTCGTCCTGCCGAGGCCGCGGCCAGCACACTGCAACCATGGCAGAACCAGTAATGGGCGAGAACCCCCTGACATCATTTCTACTAACAGGTTCTAACGTGACGCAGGCGACGTGGCCAAACTATTGAGCTACCACTACGACAAGTTCCCCGCCGATTTTCAAGACGAGCTGAAGGGCCTGGTCAAAAATGACGAGCACCGCACCCTCTTCACACGTCTGGAGGACCTCATCGCAGCGCACAGGCTCGACGACCTCCTCTCGCGCGAAGAGCTCCTCAGGCGCGCCATGTTCAAGCTCTACGGCGAGCGGTACCCCTGGCTCGCCGACCGCGACATGGGCGCGGACGCCTGGCGGCAGGAGCAGGAGCGCTCGCTCGCTGCGTTCAAGGAGCGCGTCGAGCGCGATGAAGCAGCCGGCGTCGACCCGTACGACACGGCGCAGTACGAGTACGAGCTTGAGCTAGCGCGGGCGCACGTGCGCAAGTTCGACATCGCGATGCCAGACGCCACCGCAGGGGTGCCGGACGTGCCGCTCGCGCCGAGCTTTGGCGGGATGGCGCCGAGACAGCCTTTCACAACGGGGTGGCAGTCTCGGGCTCCGCCGGCGGGGGAGAAGGCGCTTTTCGATCCCAAGACGACGTGTGAGCAGTTTTTCCCTCGGCAAGAGCGTGTTGCGCCCGAGGAGGCAGACAGTGACGACGAGGACGAGGACGAGAACGAGGACGAAGACGATGAGGAGGGCGACCAGAATACGGGTGGCAAGGGGAAGGAGAAAGAAGTTGAAGACGTGGAGATGACGGATGTCGGGACGGACGACCAGGACTTTGATCCCCAGCAGGTCATCCAATCCATGATGACGCGCCTCGGCACCAGGAGGAGGGCGACGGCGACGACAACGACAGTCCAGACGATTCCCAAGACGGTGACACCCGTGGGCACGATCCAGCTCAGCGACGAGGACTTCCCGGTGATGCCGGGGATGGTCGACTGGAGCGTGGGCATGCTCAGGTGGTATCTCAACTACGTGCTCTGGCATCGGGGCATGGGGAAGGAGGTCCTCAGCACGGCTGATGTCCAGAAGATCATGGACGAGAGCGAGCTCTTCAACACGGAGGGGGGAGATCCAACTTCTAAGGAGCAGCCTGGCACGACAGCCCCAGCTTCGGGTGGGGAGCAATCAACTTCACAGCAACAACCTGCCACACCATCTGCGCCCACGACGGCACCCGGAGTCGCGGCTCCAGCGGGAGTACCCGCGGCTGGTGACTTGTATGATGAGAACTGGCTCAAAAACTGGCTCATCCGCAACAACGCCGCCACGCCTGACGATCTCAAGATGATGTCCTACCGCGGCTGGCGCATCCACTCACCCAAGATCACGCTCATCCGCATCAAGAACTTCCTGGCCGACGAGGACCTTGACCGTACGCTCCAATGGAAAGATCAGTATGGTGAGATTATCATCTACCTGCACTATCTCCGCAAAAAGGTGTACAAAGGCCAGGACTGGGGCTACGACCTCAACGAAGCCATCTCCATGATCAGGACGCACTGGGTTTACGAGCAGCACCACTATGGCGAGCCCGAGCTCATCCTCAACTTCGAACCCGTCGAGCACCCCAAACGGCTACAGTCGCCGCCCGGCGCGCCGACCATCCTCCTTCCCGACACAGAGGAGTCTGAGCCGGTGAAGCCGAGGTACCTGCAGCATCGCATCCCAGAGTCGGTCCATGACGTCGACTTTCAGATCCCCGGCCCTTTACTGCGCACCCGTTTTCTCACCTGGTACCGCGAGGACCTGACGCGCCTCTGGCATTTTGACGATCCCGAAAAGCCTCTGCCTGCCGGCATCGGCTCAGGCGCGCGCGGCGACAGCTTCTTCCGATACGGCTACAACCCGGACTTCAACTCGGCCGAGGTGGCCGATAACCGTTACGTCAAGTGCATGTCTCTCGGCACGGCGGAGACGGCGCGCACCCTCCGCAAGGAGTCCAACTTCTACGTGTCCACCAAAGACTTCATCAACACCGAGGACGGCAGCGCGTACCCGAATGGCCACGCCGTGCGTCGCTTCGCCAACTTTCGCGGCGCCAAGCGGGCCGCTCTGCAGCAGTGCATCGAGCACTTTGGCACGGTCGACGACGGCGCCGCGGCCGCGGACCCGAACGCGGCGCACTTTCGCCGGCTCGTCCTGCCCGCGCCCTGGCGCGAGAGGGAGCGGATCCGCGCCGAGGCGCAGAAGGTCATCGTCTTCCCGCCGCTGGCGCTCAAGGAGCCGCCGGCGGGCGAGAAGATTGATCCCTTTGGCTTTGTCTACTGGCACGACCAGATGCTGCGGAACCACGAGGACCGCGCGCGCAATGCCATCAGCAGGACCGAGCAGGGGCACGCCGAGCGCTTCGACGCGGCTAAGGTGGCCATCCTGCCGAGCTGGAACTTTATGGGGCCGTTCAGGCCGACGCTCGTTCCGCGCGGTATCGACCTCAAGTGGGCCAAGGTCCGGCGGTTCCGCAACATGATCACCAAGGTCGAGCTCGCGAATCGGAGGGCGCCACGGGCGCTGCTGGACGATATTCTCGATCATTTCCGCAGAGGGACCAAGGCGGCGAGGCCGGACGAGGATGTAGTGGCCGAGCTCAACAGGCAGGCCAAGGGTCTTCCAACCAGTGAGGGATTCCGGCCCATCTCGCCTGAAGATCATCACTGGATGGACTTCATCGCGGGGCCGTCGACCAACGACATCCTCCTGGAGGAGGTTGACGACGAGCCCCAGCACTGGGGCTACAAGCGCTTCGCCGAGCGCTTGCAGATGCTGCTCGATGACCCCTGGAAGGAGGCCCTGCTCGCCGAGGCCGGCGATTTCAAGACGGTTGCCGAGATCCGCGCCGCCATCAACAGCTTTGCCGGCGCCAACCCGCTCACGGAGCAGCCCTACACGAAGGAGGAGACGCTTACCTACTGCCATTACCTCGGCACGGCAGGGCGCCTTGCCTACACGGACGGTCCCGGCGACACCCTCCTCTTCGCCCGCCCCGACCTCCCGCACCACCCAGAGCTACGCATCAACTTCTACGTACCCCCGCCCGGCGTCAACCCCCTGGTCACCGTCCGCCCGGAGTCCGAGCTGCCGGACCCGCACGCGCCCCTCCTCGACTGGAAAGCCGCCCTCGTCGCCGCCCTCCCGCTCCTCGTCGACGTGATCGACAGCCCCGGCGGATCGCGTAAGGCACGCGTCTCACTTGCGTACCGCACCCTCGCGTACCGCCTCGGCCACTGGACCCACGTGCTCGAGCGCGACGTCGAGGCCGCGTACCAGGCCCTCGAGGATGAGGGCGCCGCCAAGGGGTTCACCCTCTCGGCAGACCGGTACCGCGTCCAGATCGACGACATGCACGGCGTGTGGCGCGACGAGGTCGAGTCGCAGTGGACCGAGGTCGGCGCGGCCGTGAGCTACGCCAGCGTCACGCGGGCCGCGGACACGAGCACCCGGCGGGACGCCTCGTGGGCCGAGGGCACGTACCACCCGGAGGCGATCGAGGCGGTGCGCATCGGCCTCATCAAGGAGCTGTCCGAGGGGGCCAACATGCTGTGGCCCGTGAGGCCGCGATGGGCGGGCCCCGAGGGCCGGGAGACGATGACGCTCGCGCGCGAGAACATCTGGGACTTTGGCCGCGGGCGGAATCTCAAGAAGAAGCAATTCTTCAGCGTCAACAGGTGGCCCCTGCACCTGCAGAGCGAGGCGACGCAGGACAAGATCCGCGCGTCCGGGCCCAGGGCCGCGCCGCCGCGCAAGGACAAGGACGCCACGGGCCAGAAGACGGAGAACAAGCCCGCAACGACCTCTGGCGCGGCGACGACGGGCAAGGACACGGCCGGGGGCAAGGGCAAGCAGCTCGCCGCGAGGAACCTGGGCCCGCGGCTCCACGAGACGCTCGAGCCGACGTACCAGTTCTTCCCCGGCGTGACCGAATACCGCAAGGGCGACACGCCGCGGCAGAAGGCGGCCATCGATCAGGCTTTGGTGGACGAGATCAGGGACGGTAAGTGCTGTCCTCTCCTGCCCTTCCTGCCCCTATTTGCCTCGATTCATCGCCTGGCTCTGATTTCGATTCCCGATTTTTTTTGTCAACTCTGCCCTTACACATGCATTCCAGATCAGTGCACAGCACAAGACCAATTTAACTAACGGAAAGCAGTGCTCGACCCCGAACCCAGCGAGCCGGATCCTCCTCGCCGGAGGTGGTGGGGCGGCTGGGGCGCTCCCGCGGAGTCTCCTCCCTCCTCCGGCGCTCCCGACTCGGACCCGGACTCGGATCCGGAGGCTCCGATGTTCAAATTCCCCAAGCTCAAGCCCAACGAGATCCCCGCGAGCGTGCCTCCGCAGCCGCCTGGCCAGAGGAGGCCGCCGAAGCCGCCTTTTGTCGAGTACGAGCCGGGCGCCCCGCAAGGCCTCTTACGACTATTGCCACCCGCCTCCTAGGATGCGATGGTGATTGATAGAAAGCACGGCGAAGCTGGAAATCTGGTTCTGAGATCTGGTTACGGACATGCACTTATGCTTTCTTTTTTGTTTTTGACTTCTTGTTCTGCCTTGGATCGCCCGTGCCCTTCCTTTAAGGCTGCATCGAGACGAGCAGCTCAACCTGTCGGCTTCTCTGCTGTGTAATGACATAGGTCAACCATACTCGACGTAGCTAAATGGATGATGTCTTTCAGAAACATGTTGTGAAGAGAGGAGGCCAAGATCCATCGTACACATGCTGCTCCCTCGCCTGCGACGTGACCGTTCGAGATATATCACCACCAAAATTCAGGCATCATCGCCATCACTCACAAACTCCAAAAGCAGTCTGGCATCCCTGGCCGCAATAGTCCTCGGTGCTGCCGCAGTAACCGTACTGGCTGCAACACTGATGCTCTCCGTAGCCTCGGCAAGTCGCCTTGCCCGCGCCGCAGCTACCGTCCGAGCTTATCGGCAGCTCCGATCCATCAGCGGACGGCGAGCTCTGGGCCGGTTGCGTGCCGCAACGGCCGAAGGGTGCTTGGCAGCCGGTCCCGCAGTGTGCTGCTGTGAGGCCGCAATAATTGTACTGGCTGCAGCACTCGCCGTCAGGGCAAGCGCCCTTACCGGGCCCGCAGTTTGGGGCTTCTCCGGAGGGGGTGGCAACGGTGCTTGGCTGCACTGCTTGGGTCTGCGGGAAGCTCGTCAGTGTCTTCCCAGGTGATATCCAATGTTAGTTACCTGACAACCCCCGGGGTGATTTCCTAGGCCGATCAGATGCTTCTTGAGATAGGCGTGAAAGGTGTATCCGCCCTGTCGGTTGCCTTCTGAGTACGTGGCCTCCCAGACGGCCACGCCGCCGAATTCCGGACGGCAGTAGAACGAATTGATGAGGCTACCAGCCTGATAAGGCGATATGTAGTTGTCAAGATTTGCCGCCTCGGGGCTCCCAGGAAGTGTGATGTAGATGGTCGCATCTCTGCTCGGCGTGTCAGCAAGCCACGACGCCTAGTCGTCGAAGGTAAAGCCGGCAATGTTGGAGGCGGTTCCCGGGACTAAGCCCATGTTGGCCCTGGCCCATGTAGCGGCAGAGCAGTGGGGTGTGTTGTAGAATTGTATGAAGATCATGTCGAACTCGGTGGCAGATATCATCGAGGCCATGCTGGCGTCGGGCACGATGCATTGGGGCGATCCGGTGAGGAAGTACCGCTTCTTGGCCGATGGGAAATAGCTGCGAAGCCGCGTCACCAGACGATCGTACCCGACTGAGCTGTCTGTCCCATGGTCAGCCTCGAGTCGAGGACTGCGGGACGGGCTCGAGTACCTGTGGATGGGTGCTCAATGTCCATGTCGAACCCATCGACCTCGACGCTTTGGTCTTTATAGTCCAGTGGACGAGGCATGCCCTGCTCCACCACGGTCTCGTTGCGTGGACCAAACATGTACCAGAGCTGGTCGGCCAGCAGATCAGCCTCATGGACGCCAGTCAGCTGGTAGGAGAGCATGCCTCCGCCGAGGGAAAGGAGAATCTTCTTGCCATAGGACTGTTGGCACGTGGGGATTTGGGCATTGATGTTGGGGCAGTCGGCCAGCAGGGCATTGCGGCGCGGTTCATTCACGCCCCGAAACCCCGGGCCAGGAAAGACCGCATGTCCGCATTGGTTGCCAAAGTTGATTCCCAGATAGCCGTTGGCTTGGGCTGGAAAGAGGTGGACGAAGGAGAGGATGATGACGTCCACGTGAGACTGCTGGCAGTAGTGTAGGAGGTCGAGCTGGTCGGGGCCTTGACCCTAGAGGGATCGTGAGTGGGAGAGCAATCCAGGGAGGGCGGGCATACCCAGTAGAGAACCACGTTGTTCTTGGATGTGGCACAGTACCTGGCCATGCAGCCAGAGAACAGGAGGCTCAAGATGGCCAGGAGCCGAGAGATCATCGCAGGGTTGCCAGCCTGTTTCATCGAGGAGGTCGAATCAAGTCAAGATGGGAGCTATGTGGATGAAGGAAGTGAATCACAGCCACTGGTGTCATGGATGGCGATGATGAAGAGGAAGGCCTGTCACCCGCCTGCATCGCAAGCCGTCGTGTTATCTTGTCTTTCTCTCTCTGAGTAGGTACATTGCCACAGGAAGAGCGTAACGTTACTGTCGAGCTTCATCTCCCGGGGAGGAATTGAATAGCACGGGCAGGAGCAACAGGATGGGATGTGAGGCGCAGAGGGAGACCTTAGGCAGCTGCGAGTGGCGAGACCTGGTGGCACTTGCCTGGTGTGTCGCCGTGCGAGGCAGCCCGGTGCGGCGGGAGAAGGCACGACGTAACGCGTGTGCTTGCTTGCCTCGGCCTTTCCTGGTCCACAATCGTCTTGCGCCTGGCGAGAAACGAAGTTGAAATTCTGCAAAAAACCAGAAGCCGGAAGCCAACAACCAGAAACAACCCAAACGGCGCATTTGCGGCACAGCACTGGGCCAGTCGCCAAGATTCGGCGAAATGCCCCTATAATGACCACGATGGAACTTCGGTTGTAACACCGAACTCCGCAACAGCCTGCGGACATCGGAACGACCCCGTGCCGCCTTGCAACCACGTTGCGGAGTTGAAGATGAACACGCGATCCTTCAGAAACAGACGCGCAAGCAAGATGGCCCAACTCATTTGCCTGCACGCGATGATATAAAATGCATCGTGGACGCACCAGGTCACTGGACAGCAGTGGCGAGGCGAGGCCGAGCAAGCGATCCGCGACAGCCCCTATCATATCACGACTGCATTCGCCATCATACCACGACTGCACTCGCCATCGAACCACGACTACATTCGCCATCATACCACGACTGCATTCGCACCAGAACACAACGACTCGCATTCCATGGCAGACCTTCCCACGACGAAACGCGCCCTTGTGGCGCCCCGGCACTGCGGACCCGATGACTTCCAAATCGTCGACAGGCCCATGCCAGCCATCACCAAGCCCGGCCACGTCCTCCTTCGCGTCCATGCCGCCGCCATCATGACAGGCGACTGCATACGAGCACGCGGCGTACCCGTCTTCAGGACCAAGGTCGAATTCCCCATGGAGCTCGGGGGCGAAGGCGCAGGTGTCGTCGTGGCCGTCGGCTCGGGCGTCCAGAACCTCAAGGTCGGCGACGCCGTCTACGGCACGTCCATCACGCGCCCCATGTTCGTCGATGCCGACTCGGGCTTTTGCTCCGAATATACCGTCGTCGAGGAGCGATTGCTTCTGCTCAAGCCGGCCCACTTGAGCTTCGAAGAGGCTGCCTCCCTGCCCGGCTATGTCGTGTCCGCCTACCAAGGTTTCGCGCGAGGGCTGGCCATGGCGGGCACCGACAGCCTCGAGGGCAAAACAGTGTACATCCCGGCGGCCCTCAGCGGTTTCGGCACCGTCGCCATCCAGATGGCCAAAAACGTCTTTGGCGCCCGCAAGATCATTTCCACGGCCTCCACGGCCAAGATGCCGCACGTCGAGAAAATCCTCCCGGGCCTCGTCGATCAGCTCGTCAACTACCAGACGGAGGATGTCGCCAAGGTTGTGCCCAAGCACAGCGTCGACTTCATGTTCAACCCGCACTTGCCGACCCTGAAAGCCGGCATCCCGCTGGTGGACCCTAACCATGGCGTTCTGACGAACATGGCCGGCATCCCCACATCCAAGTTGGCCAAGGACCTCCTCGGTTCCGAGGCGGTGCCCTTCTGGATGGCCTGGCTCCTCGATCTGAGCCAGTACTGGTACTCCTTTTTGCTGCGCGGCACAAGAATCAAGTACGACTTCGTCTCGGGCGACCAAGAGCAGAGAGAAGACCTGGAAAAGGCGGGTGAGATGATTGCGCTGGGCAAGATCACTCCCGTCCTGCGCGTTGTCAATCTGTCAGACATTGATGCTGTGAGGGCCGAGTGCGAGAAGGTCGCGTCCATGAAGGGGGGCCTTGGAAGGCTGGTGATCCGGATTGTCGAGTAGGTGCCATGTTCAAGGGCCTGGGTAGTTTTGTTAATGCGAAAGTCGAGTTGTTGTCAGCTGGATGCTTTGGGTTTCGAGGATGAGAGAGACGGACAGGGGGTGGTAAGCACTGGGGCGTGCCGAGGTGGGCCAGGTTTAAGTGCTTGTGGGGCAACGCGTTTCCCGCGCGTCCCTGTCAGTGCTTGTCGCGTCCAGCTCGACGCGACCCGCTGCCCCAGCCTCCACCACATTTCACCCAAATCGCGACCTCTCCCACCTTTAAGTGACCATCCACCATCTGTTCCCTCGATCCCTCCGCAATCATCATCCACTCCCCTACCACAGCCGGACTCTACCATATCCCTCAGACTCCTCACACCAAGCATTCAACCCATCCACTCAGCAACCCATCATCCGTCATCATGGTCCTCAAGCGCAAGCGTTCCTCGTCTGAGCTCTCCAGCTCCCCCTCCTGTTTCTCCTCCTCGCCCATGCGCCCCGACACGATGGACATGGACACGACTCCCGTCTCGCCTCTCGCCGCCTTCTCCTCCCACTTCGCACCATCACACCTGCCCAGCCGCACCATGAAGCGCTTCCGCAACAACCGACCCTCGGAAGACGAGGTGCACCGTAAGTTGAACAGGCAGCACATTGGCCCTTTGTCCATCGACTCACCGATCCCGTCTACAGAACGAACTCTCAACATGCTGTACTCCGCCCAACATCAGTCCGATGCAGGCTTCGCCCCGACCAGCCCCTCCCCCATGCCCAGCATCCACGAACAGCCATCACAGCCGGCGCCAACGGCACAACGGTCTCTCCACTCCTTCTGGAACATCGGCTCCGCGCCTGCCGCCCCCTCGTCGGCACCAGGCATCAGCCAGAGCTACCTCGAACCCTCCAACTGCGAGGACTGCGGCGCCGGCCTCGGCTCTCTCGACGGCACCGACTCGATGGACATCAACGGCTACGGCTTCGAGAGCGACAGCGACCACTCCTGCGGCGCGTGCAGGAAGCAGGTCTGCTCGCACTGCTCCGTCACCAACCTCGGCGAGCAGCGGAGGTGTCTGCACTGCGCCGGCAGGAAGGTCCGCGTCGGCGGGCTGGGGTGGACGACGGCGCGGATCCCTGCGTTTTAGCAGCCTCAGGACCGTCCATTTTTTTGACACAAATACTAGCCAGCGATCATTTGATTTTCTTTCAATTCAATTCTTTTTACAGGACCGAGACGGCGATGTGACAAGCGCCTTTTCAGGGGTTGATTGTTTCGTGAGCTGCACATTTGCGTCCTCTGTTTGCGTGCCGCCGTGCGATCCACATCTTGGCAATCGCCTTCTGCTGCCAACTGACAAAATCAGACCTCGCTTTTCTCCATGCCTGGTGATACCCATTGGGCAAACAGCTGCTTCTTCAGCGGGTGCGGCACGGGGCGTTTGCCGGGGTCTGCCGTCTATGGCGTGGGCGACCACTCATACGCCCGGCTCAGCCGCCAGGCCACCAACACGGCCAACAGCACCACCCACAGCCACCTTCGACCCATGTAGATGCATCCTCCCGTGGGATGCGACGGTTTGCCCGGGCCCAGTGACGTGGACAGGTCCCGGATATTGTCTGGCATGCATTAATAGTAGACCGGTAGACATGATGAACGTCGCGACGATGGCCTCCCTCAGATTCGAGCAGCTGCGAATCCTGCCTCCGGCCAAACGACCAGGAAACGACCGTCGTGCAGCATACCAATGCCTCTCGACGCCATCGGGCTCGGTATCGGGGCCACGCAGTTCGCGGGCGAGCTGGCCGTGACCATCGTCAAGCTCAAGCGGCTCTGGGACGAGGTCCAGGATGTCCCCGACCACATCCAGTTCGTTCTCGCGGAGCTCGAGGACGTGGACTTGATGCTGCAAGACATGGAGTCGGAGATCAACCGCAGCGACGTTCCTGACGAGCTTCAGGCCCGCGTCCTCCCGCGGGTCTTGCGGTCGACGCAGAAGGCGCACGTGGCGCTGCAGGACGTCCTCCAGAGCCTCAACGAGCAGGTCACGCTCTCCAAGGGGTTCCGGCGGAAGTTCGTTTCCATGAGAATCGTTATCAAGAAACCAATGCTCGAGAGGATGGACACGCAGCTCAAGTCTGCTCTCGCTCATCTGAACTTGGCGGTCAGCAGCTACACGATGCAAGTCCCTCACCGCGTTCTGTCTGGCATGCCGCTGACTCTGCTCCAGGGAGTTGACAAGAATGTCCAGCCGGGCCATCATGACCAGACTACCATTGCCTGCTCCAGCCCAGCTTGAACCTTCGACCGACGTCCAGATTATGCCAGCGAGCAACATCCCATCCCAACAGGTTGACAGCACGGAGAGGAGAAACCGCAGAGACCTTGAACGACTTCGTACCGTATACCCAGGCACGTCTTGGCTTGGTCGTATTAGTTTTACGTTGGGTTCTAATGACCGCTACGAATTCGCATTACAAGCCCCGACATGGCTTTCCGGACGTGTGTACGCCGTTATGGCCGAGCGCAGCCTGCTTGGTTGGAACACCGAGCTCCGAGTGCACAACGTTATCCGTAGTTGGACAGACGTCAGTGGGATCTACGACGTCCTTGACGCAGACGATGCTACTGCTCTGTTAGGGTTTCTCACTCGTCAACGGCTGCCTTTGCTGACACGAGATCAAGACGGTAATACGCTACTCGACGTAGGTGGATAAGAACCCCCCTTTCCTCACGGTTCACTTGCCATGTTAATCATAAGTGCGCGCAGCTCGCCTCCTGGAGTGGCAGTGTCAAGACGTTTGGCAGACTTGTTGAGCTCGGTCTTACCAACTACATTCTAGATAATCGATGGGGTGGCGTTCTGAGTTCCAGAATGTGAGTAGGTCTCGCCTCCTTCTTACTGGGCCCCCCTAATATTGGCCAGGGACTATTGGATTTACAAGCTATATGCCTCGGCCCTGTCCAGAGCTGGACACTTCGCTCAGCAGCAATTTGGCCACAACATGATCAACATATTATCCATGTTGACTCCCTACGACGTGGAGAATCGTATTAGCAACGTACGAACCTTCGCCGACGTAATCATAGGAGGCCGCCTGGTCAATGTAAAACGATACCAGCAAGTATTTCTCCCGGACCTTTCGCTCTCCGACAGAATCAGGTGTTTCCGCACGGTCTTCTCAAGAACACCAGTATCGATATCCGACTTCCGCTTCATGCTTCCCGAGATCTGGTCAACCCAGGGCGGCGAGGTCGAGATATCCTCCCCTGCCGTGGTTGGCTTCTCCCGTCAAGAGGGGTGCTCTGTTGTCCACTCACTGGCCACCGGGATCGGGCTGGTGCACTCCACGGATCGTTTACGGCCGGATCCGTTCACACATGGGTCATTCTTCACCGCGTTGGTGGGCGAATGTCTCTTGGCGGACCCGGCTAGCCTTCACTGCCAGGAGCAAGATTACCTGACCTGCCCGCGGCCGGGATGGGACGGACGGAGCGGACCACAGACGCCTTTTATGGGGTTTCTTCGTGCGGCACTCAGAACGTTTGTGCTTGCCAAGACAACATTGCCCAGGCTTGAGACAGTTCTGGACGAGATCTTACTAGACTGGCTCCGACCACTGTATCGTCATGCTGGTGTTGATTTACGGAAGTATGGCAGGAAAGAACGTCACCTTTATAACGCGACGTCCCAGCCAAATGGACTGATGAATGTTATGACGTGGATGCAAAGGCGTAGGCTTCGACTTGTTGGTATTACGTACGGTTCACACCCCGAAGAGTGGGTTTTGTGGTGGGTGTACGAATACGAAGACTACGCCGGCGACTTCTGGACTTGTGTAGAAAAGTCTGAACGTCAACTTATTCCTGGCAGTTGGCCAGACGAGGCGGATGATTGCGAGGAGAATGATGACGAGAAAGAGCCGTGGATCTGTGACAGGGAGCCTGTACCCTTGATCTGGTCAGAAGTTTCGCCTCGGCACACTTAATCGAGAGCATTAGAGTCAAATGAGAGACAAAACACCCTAAATTGAAACCTGAAATGCTCCTAGGAGAGCAGGCTCCCATCGCAGGAGGTAGATGTACCCAATGAAGGGCAGAAATATTGGCATCACGGGGTCAAGAGAGTTTCTGGATAGGTTCACTAAGTTTACTCTTCGTTCATCAAGTATGAATCCAGGTGGTGCGTTTGCTCTGCTTCGGTTCTTTCACGGCTGCCCGAGACACTTCCCGACACCATCACCTTGTCAGCTTTCTTCTACCTCGCTTCTACGTCCACACTGCCCGCCCTCTCAAAAGCATTCCCAATGAACGCCATGCTTTGTCACACACAAATGGCCAATCGAAAAGAAAGGCTGAGAGAATAAATATTCACCACAATCTTCGTAGTTGATTACTGCTGCCACGGCGATTGCTGTGCTGGGCGCGGGAACACTGGAATCGACCCAAGTTGATCGAGACCCCCTCCCATCTGCTGCTGGTTGTGCTGCCAGCCCATGCCCGTTTGATGGTTCATGAACGCGCCCTGCCGGAATGGATTTGTACCCGTTTGCTGCGGTGCTAACGGCCCGGCACTGGTTGCTGGCCTCTGAGGCTGCGTTGAGGCTCCAAATGTCTTGGCGAACGGGTTGGTCCCGGTGGCCATGGGCTGCAATGGAGCTGGCGGCGAGGCTACCTGCTGTGGTGTCGAACCAGCTGGGGAGAATGGCTGCTGCGCTTGGGGCGACGATCGCGCAAACGGGTTTGTGGACTGCCGCTGTAAGCCTCCGTTTACCGGAGGGCTACTCGGTGCAGACACGGTATTGCCAGGAATCCCAGTCGGTTGAGCCATCATCATAGATGCCCGGAAAGGATTCGTGGTCTGGGGCGCCTGCATGTTCTGCACTGGCGAGGGAACGCTGGTCTGGAAGCTCGCGACACCTTCTTGGGGTATCGAACCAAGCGCACCGGGCTGGAAACCCTGTTGTGGGGTGTAGCCTCCAAAACCAGCCCCAGTGAAGTTGGGCTGTAGCGGTTGAGGCTGCTGCGGTTGCTGCTGCTGTGGTTGCTGCTGCTGTTGCTGCGGTTGGCCCCATGGGTTGTAGCTTTGAGAGACTGCGGCCTGTTGATTTTGATAGGGGTTGGTTGAGAAACCAGTCTGCTGCACTCCGAAGCCATTCTGCTGGATTCCTGTAGGTTGCTGTTGATAAGGATTCGAAACAAAACCTGTCTGCATTGGTATTTGTTGAGGCAATTGCTGCTGCTGCTGCTGCTGCTGCTGCGGTTCTTGAGCCATCGGCGTTTGGTTTTGTTCAATCGAATCAAAAAAGTCAATCAGATCCGGGGCAGGGCCCTTCGCTTGAGGCTTCGCCGCCTGAGGGGCAGCGGGGGTGACCTCGGGGAAAGAGTTGCTGTATGAGTGCGACGGCTTCGAAGGGGCACTAGACGTTGCCAACTTTGTCACTCCTGACGTGCCGCCGTTCTTCTTGGCTTGGACCTCAGCAATGTACTGTCGGCGGTTGACCTCAAAATCGGGATCATTGAGGTACTCCTCGAGCTGCTGCTTTAGGTTGACGGGAGCATGCTTGAGTTTGGGTACTTCAACTCGCGTGAGATGTTCATACTGTCGCGCCAGCCTCAGATAGCTTACGACAAAGTCGGTCTGCTTGGCGAATTGGCGGTAGATTTCCATGGCTCGCTCGGCATCCGGCTTCGACAGCTCGAAGAAGCAACCTGGCAGTGTCAGCAGTGGCATCTTGCTCGGAGTCGGGCTGCATACCCAGAATGTTGATCATAGCTTGATTCAGGGATTGAAACAGAGCTAGCAGGTCAAGGACGAGTAGCCTGAAAGCTGTGGTCGTAACCTCAAAGGATGATTGATCCTCCACAATCTGGAAGGCGTCAGTACGCGTCGACTTTCGAGGAGAAGAGTTTGCTTACGTCGCACTTCAATAGAGCCGCAACCTGGCGCTGTAGAGATTCAGTCTCTCTCAGAAGTCCCTTGTCCACCGACATCTTCTCGAGTCGTGACTCCTTGGCCCGAACCCAGTCGCATTTCGTATCGCGGTATGCCTTCGCCCTCTCCTGAAGGTAGTTGGCGTATACCCGGATGTTCCGACCCTGGGTTTGCGCTATGAGCGTATTAGCGTTCGATTCTGGAAGGACTTCTTATTGGGCGACTGACCATCCGTGATGGTGGTGATGCTCAGGAGATTCCTATGACCAGACAGATAGGCAAGTGTTGCGTCTGGGGAACCCTCCCTGATCATGAGGTGTATTGTGATCAAGCTCTTGAAGACGACGGTCCAGGTGGAGTCGCGCAAACGAAACTGGAGGGACCGGAAGACTTCCGCCACGCCAGCTTCGCCTGAGTGAGTCGCAACGAGGATGTGCTCGATGTACTTCGTCTTGGGAGGCGCCGCCTGGTTATCACATGTCAGCTTATCGCCATTGATGGACTAGGGCGATGCGTCTGAGTAGACTGAGGCTGGAAGGCAGATAGGTACCTTGATCTTGGTGGCGCCCTTGACGGACTTCTCGAACGAACTTGACATTGCTGCGGTCGCCCGTCTTGTGACTATGGCTGTTTAAAGTACGGATAGCCACAGAAGCTGGGATGTATCGGTTGGGTAGCAACGAGGGTCGACTGCTCGAGCCGTCCGCTATGCGCGTTTCGATATGATCGGTTTCTGGGTGTGGTAAAGCCACGGCGTTGTATGCAGACGAGAGTAGTAGTGGAGGTGGTCGGTGGGATCGAAATCAAGTGTTGGGTCGTCGGGTTGGACGGAGTGCCGGTCGGTCGGAGGGTGCAATTGCAGCGGAGAGGTCCAGCAGCAAGTGGTGGTGTTGATTGCGATGCCCAGCAACCTGGGGAAATTGGATCCGTCAAACGGATGGGGTGGGGGTGTTGGAAGGGGTCAACTGAGCTCGAGAGCCATGACACAGGTGGAAGCAAGTCGATGGATAGAAATGATATAGATCGATGTTGTATTGCGAGTTACGTGCCGCAGTGTGGTTGCGATGGAAGGACTGGGCTTGGCTGGGCGGCGACTCGGATTCTTGAATGTCGGCCACGTCGTCGAGGAGGCTGGCACTGACAGGCACGGGTTGACGTGGTTGGCAACCCAACTCGATCCAGCTTGAGAGCCAGGATCCATCCAGTTTGGTGGGCGGGCGCGCGGTCCGCCCGGGCGCCGGGGTCTCCCACTGCCCGCTGGCTGGTCAGTGATGGCTGCCCAGTAATCAGGCTCACCACATCACTGGAGTGTGTCATTTCAAGCGTCCCCGCGCTGGGACCCCACTGTAGTTAGTTCCATGACACGCCAGATGAACCGCCTTCGACAGTTCGCCAACAGCCACTTGGGAGTCCCCTGTTGTGTATTCATGCTCGCATTTCTGCAGTTCACGATGACGCACGCTACCATTCTGCCATGCAGAGAGATACGTAGAATCGAGCGATCTTGTTGAATACCAGGTTTCACCTCGGTCTTGCGCATACAGGTCTGGTTCGCATTACAGGTCGCTAGGCTGGGTGATGAGAAACACAGACATCGTGACGTCGGCCCAGCATATCATCTGCCGTGGGAGTCTTGGAGGTGATTTAAGCCAGTCGTGTGCACAGGTGTTGAAGAACAAGTTGTGAATAATAATGCCATTATGCGCGCTGACCTACCTTCTAGCAGTGACTAAAATACAAGAGGCGGCTAGCATCACAAAGCACTTGCCCGTGTGCCAACCTTCCTCCCAAAGCCAACAGCCCCCAGTCCCCTCATCCTCCAATTCGGTTCAAAATCAGAATGGCCTTTCATCGCGTCCGATGCAGTAACAAGGTCGTGGCCGAACGCCTAGATCATGGCCGCCCCGCCCTTCACAACTCTGCCCTGAAGCTCCAGGAGAGAGCTCGGAAGATCCAGACGGGGTAGCAGCATCATATATCCACGGAGGCTTTCATCATCTGCGAATCTGTTAGTCTTGCGGTCTGAGGTGTTGGATACCCGGGTGGGCGTGAACAGACGTACACTTGATTGAATTGGAGAAATCATAAGGAGGGAAAAGGGAAAGGAAAAAATGCGGCAACGCGCTACCTGACTTTTATGGATGTCGCGCCTGGTGGGGCCGACTCCTCAGGTACGTACCCTTGTTGTAGCTGCCCAGATAACGAAGTCACGTGCGTCGAGATGTCATCCCAATATCTACAACTGAGGGAGAGACCAGCACAGGCATTCAGCAAAGTTGGGAGACTAAGTCACCTAGGTACCTTAACGCAGCTGTGCATGAACCCAGGGCATGACTTCCGTGCCAAAATGATCCTGATAGTGTTGAGAATGATTACGGATGGGAAAGATGAGAGTGATAAACGCGTGCTTCTTGCTCCGTCTATTCGTTGGTACTGAAGGTCTAATAATCAAGCACCATGGCCGTAAGCCATCTTCTCAGAGTCGCCCTTGCGCCGTCGCTATGATCCCAAGTCAAAAAGCAATATTTGCCTGCCTCTCCAACCGACTACGATGGCGATCAGTAGGCGTCCACATCCATCTTCTGCGACGTTTGCCCCGAAGCCGCTACTTGTGCAGCCTCTGTTGTTGCCAGGTCCTCCGCACCTTTTTCATCCTCGATGAAGACCCCCATGCCCGAGAACGCCTCAAACATAGCACGCGTCAAGTACTCTTCAGCGCTGTATCCACCCACCACGATGTCGCTCCTCATACGCGCAGCATCGACCCAATCGTTACTGTAGTCGTCAAGCGGGCCAAGGGTATACCGCTGCAGTGAGAGGTCCAGTCCACCAAAGGGGTCGTACGGGCCCTCGTCCACAAAGGCGGGTTTCTCCTTCTTCTTGAGACCACGGATCGACATGGCAGACGTCGCATCTGTCAGCGTCGAGCGTGCTGCGTCTAGTCTGCCTTGACCGCGCTTCTTGAGGACAATCTTGTCCATTGTTGCGCGTGCTTGCCCGATATTTCCGCTTGCGAGGCCGTCAAGGACATCCTCCCTCGCGCGTGCTTCTCGTGCCTTCTCCTCTGCGTCTTCACGCGCGGCGTCCAGTCTGCGGCGGCGAGCAGCTTCCCTCTCTTCCCGCTCCCGGATGCCGCGCTGAGCCTCTGATTCCTTCGCCAATCGTCTTCGCTCCTCAATTTCGCTCTTATGTTGCGCTTCCCAGTCCTGTAACTGAGCTTCTGCGCGCGCCTTCTCGTCTGGCCTTCCGTTGAGCAAGTCGAACGTCAATGACTCTACTTGCTCAAGATAGGCATTGTAGTCATCCAAGGACTCGAAATCAGGCTCCTCCTTGTTGAATACAGCGTGAACGCGGCGGCGAACGTCGACCTCGCGCTCAACTGTCAGGTCGCCGAACCAGGCGGCCTTGAAGGCCTTCTTTCGGAGTGTTTTGGCGCAACCGGCGTATGGGCACTGAGCAGGACCATCGGCAAACAGACGTGCGACGCAGTTGGCGCACATGGGGTGGTAGCATTCGGGATTAATGAGGAATTCGAGATCGCGGTTGAGGTAGCGCATTGTTTTGCAGACGGGGCAGACGTCGGTGCTGGGAGAGGGAGGGTTGCCTTTGCGGGAGGCCATGATGGATGCTTGATTGAGGAACCAGAGCAAACTTCACGGTACAGTCTTGCAGTTTCAGAACTGGCACAGCTGCGGTTGCGAGGAGACGCCTCCCTGGCGATGTTTCAGTAGGTGCGGTGGTGCGCAGGAGAGGTTGAGGAAAGCAAGCTGAAGATCTTTGGGGAGCTTTCTTAGATAAGCCATGGTTATCGTGTCGATTTCCGATTAGCGACCGGGCAGGGTCTAGAAGCTACCCCTCCAAAACGTACGCTTAGCTTTACCCGCCGAATTCCATCCACTTCCATATATTGACAGATCAATCAATAAGACGACTACAATGCGTGAGCCCTATCATTCCATGCCAATTCTCTCCGTGATTCAGTTGACTAATTATACCGGATTCACAGGCTTCAGGGCACCCAAGACGGACGAAGAGAAGGCGGCCCGCGAAAAGCAGGATGCCGAGCAGGCAGCCTTGCCTTACAAATGGTTTCAGCAACTCGAGACTCTACAAGTTGAATTTGACGTCCCTATCAACTACAAGGCCAAGGATCTGGTCATCGACTTCACGCGAACATCCTTCAAGGCTGGCATCAAGGGCCAGACGCCCCTCATCGATGTATGCAACTCCGGAGTGACAGGTCTCGGTCGTCCAAGACTTGTCCCGTGCGTGGAGCTGCAAGCGAAGGACACCGCTGACGAGAATTAATACCAGGGAGATTTCCCTCACCCCATCCGCGTTGACGAGTCGACCTGGGGCATGACACCCAACGGCGCACAGAATGCCAAGACTGTTACAATTCATCTCGACAAGACAAACAAGATGGAATGGTGGGCCAACATCGTGACGAATCAGCCATCCGTCGACCTCACCATGATTGAGCCCGAAGAGACCTCTCTCAGCGATGTCAAGGAGGGCTCCACCCGCGCCATGGCCGAGAAGATGATGTGGGAGAGCACACTGACTCCCGAGCAAAAGCAAAAGAACAAGCAGGACGAGAACATGAAACGTCTGGCAGAGTTTCAGAAGCAGACAGGACTAGACTTTTCCCAGGCGGAGATCAACCATGGATAAACGGTTGTTGCACACATTCATGGACGAAGATATGTCAGGGGCTAAACGAAACGACCGTACCATCGATCTGGCCGACTGAATCGGGGACACGACGTCAGAGAACTCCTGTGGATGGTTGTTCTTGGAGCGCCAGGGGAATGGGAAGCAGATTGGTGCTGCAGCCCATAAAAGTCAGAGGACGAACGAGCGCACCCAGAAGGGGCGTCATCCAGCCTCAAATCCCGAGCTCCGGTGTTTGTCAAGAAATCACAAGAGGAGGCACAATACATTTAGATGCTGAGAGGAGCTTTGAATACCGGCATGATAACGACCATTTGCATTGATCGATACTCTCCGCAACTCTTCCTGTGCCCTTCCAGAACTAGGCGTTATTGTTTCGAAAGACGGGCGGCCCTGAACCTGCTCATTTTCTGGCCACCATCTGCTTCGTCAAGCGGTTGGATCGGAGATTCGTCTTCCTGCAGGAAGCCGCCATGCTTTTGAATGAAGTTTCGGCGCTTCTGGTGGTATTCGTCCGCGAGATCCTGGTCCATGAAGTCATCGTTGTACTCCTCGCCGGCCACAGTAGAGGAAGTCTCGCGCTCGAGAACCGACTCGGCGATCGTCTTTCCCGCCGGGCCCGTCGGCGCCGTGGGCCTGTCCTGATCCAAGAACCGGACAGGCACGTCGAGGGGTCCTTTGGGTACTGTAGGACTGTCGGCCGGTGACGCATCGCCTCGATCCTTCTTGAAGCGAGAAGCTTTACGAGCGGGTTTGGGCGTTGTTTCTGGGCGTTTCGAAGGGCCGCTTCGCTCCACGATGTCGCTGAGGGGCTCAACGAATGGCTTTGCTGGCATAGTTGCTGCTGAGGCTTCAGGCGCGGGAGCGGCATCAGCAGGAGCAATATCGAGGTTCTCGGCAAAGCGAACGCTCTTCTTCTCTTCTGCGCTGTCATCTTGAACCGGAGACTTCAGGCTAGAGGCGCGTGGAGGGGTTGCAGAATCCGTGACCGGAGCCTTTGAGGATGGCTGGGGTTCTTGTTGAATTGTGATGCGACCGAGTCCTCCCGGTTCGTCTTCGTCGTCCTCCTCCTCCTCATCCTCCAGTTGTTCGGTAAACCTCGACTTGATGCCGAGGCGTTGCTCGAGTTCCAACATCCGCTGGCGGTAGCCGTCATCGATTACGCTGCTAGTGGAGCGGCCGTACTCGTCCTCCTCATCTTCGTCTTCGTCGCCAGAATATTCCTCGTCGAAGCCCTCATCATCGTCGGTTGCTTCTTCGAGAGTCAACTCGGCCACAACGGCACCCACTTCGTCCATGCCGTACTTGAGCATCTCCCGTCGGAGGAAGGCATCCTCCTCTGACTCGTCGTCGGGTAGGACTGCTTCTGAGCGGGCTAGCTGCTCCTGGTCTTTGGCGGTTTGCATGATCTGCTCCACTCGCAGGGCCGTTCGAGACTTCTCTGTCTCCTCCCCGGCCTTGGTGTCTTCTGTGAATGACACGCTCTTTTTCGTGGCTGCATCGTTTGAGCTGTCACT
This sequence comes from Verticillium zaregamsianum, assembly GCA_002851755.1. Lineage (NCBI taxonomy): Eukaryota > Fungi > Ascomycota > Sordariomycetes > Glomerellales > Plectosphaerellaceae > Verticillium > Verticillium zaregamsianum. Next base: position 1,310,403 of record NMXM01000009.1, on the reverse strand, counting down.
TGGCGAGGTGCCATCAACAAATTCGACGCTCTTCTTTGGCGGCGTGGGCTGTGTGGAGGGTGTCCTCTGCGTCGGGACCTTTGGCAAGGGTTTCTGGGTTGCTGTTGCTTCGAGTTTGGGTTCGCCTGTGGCATCTTTGGTGGTTGCGTCAGATGGCGGTCCCCCTTGGGGCAGTTCCTTGATGCCAGCCTTCTTTAGGAGCTCCTCCAACTGGGTTTGTGTGTCTCCTGGCTTCTGCACGCGAGATGAGATGACGTTGCCCTCTTCATCCAACTCCTCGATGATCTCTGACATGGGCAAGCCGTCTTCATCCCGCACATCTGGATCGCTGATGATTGAGACCGCAGCATGCTTCTCCTCAGCAATTTCGAGCTGTTTCTCTAGTGTCTCGATATTCTTTGTGACATAATCGATGCGTCGTGAGAGAACGTTGACGATCTGTTCGGCAGGCTTGATACCGACGTTGCCGAAGATCTCGTCGATTTCTTTCCTTTCGATGACATCGCTTTTGAACTCAGCCCGTATCCTGGCGAGATCCTTCTGGGTGACGGGTTTGGGGGCTGAGTCGACTTCGTCCTTCAGTGTCTCATACTCTGCGTCCCATCGTCGCCAATGTTGAAGACCCTTGCGAAGCTTGTCGATATTCTCCTCGAGCTGGACACGATGTCTTTCGAGATCCTGTAGGCTGTCATTCATGGTTGCCATGCTGCATACCCTCTAGGTGGTTGCGTAACAAGATAGGAATGTGACGTTGATGGTGATGTCAGGTAAATTTTGATGAAAAGAACGGATTTATCAGCATTAAGCATCTAGCGGTGTTGACGAGCAAATGCGGGTAGCCTAAGGACCCACAGGCTGTTTCATTTTGGACAGTCCTGTGTCGTTCTCGCCTGAGAACGAAAATCCTGGCATCTCTCTTTGTTGCAGGTCCCTCCTCGTTTTTCACAACCATCTATCACATGCCATTGCCTCGATGTCGGCTCAGACCATCCTAGCAGATAGCGTTCCACTTTGGCAGGCAAGAACGCTACCAGTACCGGCGCATCCGAGACACGGGCTTCGCATCCTTCCGTCCCGCGATGTCTGAGCGACCGAATCCCGGACGAGCATCCTGATCCTCACCATGAGAACGGAACTGAAGCAAGGGTCTTTGGTATCATCACGAACGCAAGTGCGATTTCTCTTCTGGCCATGTCACCCAATCGCATCGTTTGCCCTTGCGAGCAGCAGCCAGCAGACGTGAGACTTGTCACCCCTGCTCACGAAGCCATCGCCCGGCACGGCGGAAACTAGCCTTTCAAGGCATTGTGTGAGGTACTCTGCCAACGTCTTTTGGCATAACACACGGCATCCTAGCGACCGATCCTGCCCGGTCCACTGGCACGGTACTTTTCCAGCTCACCTTACCCTTCCGACAGACACCTTAGCTTGGTTGTGGTGGTGTATTCGTTGCGATTACGTCAGCCAAGTTAGGGGTGGAATCGGGCACTTTAGCGACATGTGAATCTAGGACACATCAAAGTCAGCTTTCTAGTTTCTCTTCACCATCAATCTCACCTCATTCATAAACACCCGTCATCAATCTCCGTCCTCAGTCACTAAACGCCTTACTCACACAATCGACGTCTTCGGCATGCTTGGGTGCTGCTTAGCTAGCCATGAATCAGCCGAGACGCGAACGACCAGCCAAAGGCATCAGACAAGCCTGCGATTCCTGCCACGCCAAAAAGATTCGCTGCATAAGAGCGCCAGGACTGACTCCAAAACCATGCGAACGGTGTATACGGGAACAGATCGAATGCGTCTTCAGCCCCGCCCTCAAGACAGGGAGGCCCAAAAAGGAGAGACCTGTCGTCGCTGATCACCGCGATGATAGCGATGAGCCAACATACGTGCCAATGCAATCGAAGGTCTTCAGGGCCGTTACTCCTTCGACCCCATCTACGGGCCCAGCAATGCACGATGCCATGGACAGCACCTCTGGTTTCTCGACGATCGATACCTCTGCGGGCGCTGACGCGTACGACCTGGACCAGAGCCAAGAGGACGAGAGGAGTCTGGAGGAGCTGTTGCCGAATCTCAGGGGCTCACACGATGTTCAAAGCGTTGTCCTTGCCAAGTTTGAACGCATGTCTGCATTGCAGCAGCAGCTTCTAAGCAAGAGAAGGATTCTCACGCCCCTTTTCTCACAACGACCTCCACCCGGCGTTGCCTTGCGGTCAGATGCCCTCCATGAGCTGCTTGACGTTGCACGAAAGGTGTCCAATATGCACGTCTGGCTGATGAGGGCGGCCGTGCGCTTTTCTTGGCGCAACCAAATCATGCACAGCATGACCGACGACACATCCAGCATGATGCTTATAGTGCCAGCCATGTTCGTCCTAGACATATTCATCGAAACTTTACGATTGGTCTTCCCGTTACCCGACGAGCCTTCCAATGCCCAAATAGCGACACAGGAAATGACGGCCGAAGATGTGCAAGGCATGGGACTACCAGATCCCAGCCTAGTCATGTATGTGTCGTCGCTGGCATCAGATACGAGGCTTGTTGATGACCTCACGACCAGCATGGCAGATAACGAGTGTCGCAATCCTGTCTCCGAATTTGTCCTAGTCAGCATGGTCAAGGAGCACCTCGACAAGCAACGCCGTGTGTGCGATGCAATCAGCGCCACATTCCCTCGGAAACACGCCACGGTCGGTGCGCAGCAGCTGATGGCTGTATTGATGGAGCAATACTCTGCCAAACTGGATGTTGTTCGAGGTGAAGTCTCTCGAGTTGAGACGAACGGAGAAGATACGCCAATGCATTACTCGGGACCCGAGGCAACGTCAAACAGTTCCTGAAGACATGGGTTTTCGATCTCTCAGCCCTGCTGTCACCTCGTTGCATTAGGTTGGGCTGGACTGAGGGTATGGTGACACAATGATCCCATCCTTCATGTGGTGCAACACGGGGGTGCTCTTGCAAGCCTGGTTTCAAGACTGGCCCGATGACATTACACGGCACTTGCAATCGATTGACACTCCCGCCCGGCTGGCTGTGCCGCTTGTTTGTCGACTGTCAATGCGTACACCTTACAGTTCATCCCTGCTGATCATGTCACACATGTTGATATAATCTTCAAACCCATCAGCTGTCTCCTCCGACGAACGAAACAACGAAATTCGGTATCATGACTCGCTTGGCCATCGATGCCATTGAGGCCATCGAGCGCAACAATGAATGACTGGCTGGTTTCCCTCAGCCTCCACCCTTTGCCTGTTCGACTCTTCTCGGCTCACTCTGTTTGCAAGCTTACAACTTGGCTCCCGTCCCGCAGTAATAGTGCGTTTGGACCCGGCTGTTTGTCTTCACCACAGTACCACAGCCGTCTTTGCAGGGTTGGCAATCACTGTGCATCTTTTGCATGTTCTGCAATACTTAAGCGCATCCGGTTCGCTTTGCACCACCTGCCGCTTCAATGCTCTGCAACACCCATCATTGGCCTTGGTAGGTTTTCCAAACACACCTATCCCGCCTTGACGTACTGATGCCCCTTCACCAGCCACGACAAACATCCCTCACCAAAATCCGATATGGGACCTCGCTCTTTTCCCGCTACCGCTCCGCCTACGACTCAAGTATCGGCTAGGTCGGTGATCCATACGACAGGGGAGGTATCTGACCTTCAAATGGTTAAGCAAAAGGTATCGCACAAGCGTAACCTGCCCAACATTACCCTTTTTGCTACAGGCGGTACCATTGCAGCCACAGCGGCCTCTTCTACGGTGACAATGGGCTACAAATCCGGCGACATCGGCGTTGAAGCTCTCATTGAAGCTGTCCCGCAGCTTCGTAATGTAGCCAACGTGAAGGGTGTGCAGGTCATCAACGCAGATTCAACGGAAGTGACCCCGAGGACTCTGGTCAGCCTGTCACGTCGCGCTCAGGAGACAGTCAACGATCCGGAGTGTGACGGACTTGTCATCACACACGGCACCGACACACTCGAGGAGTCGGCGTTCTTCATTGATCTCACCGTACATACCGACAAGCCCATTGTCTTCGTTGGCGCGATGCGACCGGCAACGGTCATCAGTGCGGACGGCCCGCTGAACCTGCTGGAAGCCGTGACTCTCGCGGCCAGCCCAAAGGCCAGAGGTCGCGGCGCGCTCGTTGCTCTCAATGACCGGATCGGCTCTGCCTTTCTGACAAGCAAGATGCACGCCAACTCGGTCGATGCCTTTCGCGCATCGGAAGCTGGCTATCTCGGCTTCTTCTTCGACGTCCAGCCGAAGTTCTTCTACGCCCCGTCCCTACCTCTAGGGCGTCACTACTTCGATGCCTCCAAGCTGCCCGAAGAGCTGCCTCAGGTAGACATTCTCTACTCGCACCAGGGGTTCAACACTCGTCTCGCAAGGGCAGCGGTCGAGACTGGTGCCAAGGGGCTCGTGCTTGCAGGACCGGGGTATGGCACCTGGAGGCAGGCAGGCAGGGAGGAGGTCGCGAAAATGGTCGAGCAGTACGGAACACAGGTTGTCACGGCGTCGCAGAACGGTGATGGGTTCGCCATCTCGCAGGGTGGTCGAAACAATTACGGCGCGGGGCACCTGAATCCTCGCAAGGCGAGGATCATGTTGCAGCTGGGATTGGCCCAAGGATATGACTCTGAGCAACTGGAGAAGCTGTTTTCGTTTGGAGGCTAACGGCCCATCTGTGGTGCGGTGCTTGAGTTTGGGATGATGAGTCTTCGCTTCATAAGAATGCCAGAGTGTCACAACTCTGTCGCGTCTTGCTCTTGATGCACAAACGGAAAGTGAAGATATGCTGCTTGACCTGGACGAGCTTTCAATTGAGACGGGTTTTTTCGAGCGGCCGCCCCTTTGATGCCCTGATCCTCGGGCTCCCGGACACCGTGGGGGCCCGTGGGGTGTATCACTCTATACGGTAGAGCTGTCTCACCGCCAAAACCCATGCATTTATCGCTTCACGATGCCTTGTGCCACAACGCCGCGGTGGAAATGAGCTGACTGGCAGACCTGAATTTTATCGAAACCATCCCACCTCGCGAGTCGTGCTAGACGGGGTTTTCATCGAAGATTTCAATCATTTTATTGATAGTCTCTCGCCACTCCATCACGTGGAATCCACTGTCGTTGTCCAAGACCCCGTTTCAGTAACTGATCGGCCGCTCCGTTACAAGACTACAGCGCAGACCCTATCTTTTGGTGGACTCGCTCTTTTCATCGATCTTGCCAGACCACGACATCAACTTTCATTGCCTCTTTCCCTTGCCCGAAGGTCTCGGCGTCTTTTCAGGTCCCTTTCCAGTACTTCATCTCATTCTTGTTTCGCCAAGTCCGCTCATTCATCATGCTCGCCTGGTAAGATTCCCAATACCCTGCCAGCTCATGCTCCCGTCGCTGACATCACACAGGTACCAAGCCCGTCTGGCTGCGCGCCCCCTGCTCACTCAGAGCATCACCACCGGCGTCCTCTTCGCGACCGGTGACATCGTTGCTCAGCAAGCCGTCGAGAAGAAGGGCACTAAGAACCACGACCTCGCCCGCACCGGCCGCATGGCCCTCTACGGCGGCAGTGCGTCTCCATCCCTCGCCAACCCCCTTCCTCCCGGCCCTCACTAACCCGCGACCAGGCATCTTCGGCCCCGTCGCCACGACCTGGTTCGGCTTCCTCGCCCGCAACATCAACTTCAGGAGCACCGCCGCCACGACCGTCGGCCGCGTCGCCGCCGACCAGCTCGTCTTCGCCCCCGTCATGATCGGCGTCTTCTTGTCCTCCATGGCCACCCTCGAGGGCACCAGCCCCAAGGCCAAGCTCGACAAGAGCTACCTCTCCGCGCTGACGGCCAACTGGATGATCTGGCCCGCCGTGCAGGCCTTCAACTTTACGCTGGTCCCGCTGCAGCACCGCCTGCTGTTCGTCAACGTCATCAGCATCGGTTGGAACTGCTTCCTGAGCGCCCTCAACAGCGCGAAGTGAGAGAGGCTTCGGAGCAGCGTTATCTCGTTAGGGAGATTAGAGCGAGTACTGCATCGGCAGAGCATGGGTTTTATCGGATTGTACGCATAACATAGACAGCAGGCACACATGGCATGTGGGTTGGCCTTTGGCATTTAGTTTCTTTTGATTTTACCTCCATGCGGATCGAGCAACAGCATTGGTTGCCTTGGAATTGTAATAAACTGTCGTTTTCTCATTGAATGCCATCCTTTGCATGTTCACGGGTCTCGCTTTACCTACGTGCCTATCTGATTCACATGCCCACGCGGTTGAAAGCGCTTCCTTTATTGTCAAGAAAAGTCAGGCAGTCAACACGACACGAACGCCAATCCCCCTTTGATAAGGAGACAACTGTTGAAACAGGTCAGATTCTTGAAGACCAGACATGGGATGACAAGCGAAGACCTCACAGCTTGCAAGCTGTCATGAGCCCCAAATTCTTTTAATCCCTCAACAACCAACGGTGAGGTGGCCGAGTTGGTTATGGCGCCAGGTTAAGGTCTACCTTAACTAGATTTCCTGGTGGGGCAACCCGCGCGAGTTCGAGTCTCGTCCTCATCAAATTCTTTTTGCCTACCCCGACCTTGAAAGGGTGGACCAAAGATCGCGATGTTGCTGTCTTTTCATAGCAAACGCTTTTCATAAATTTGTGTACCTCTGTTGCTGCTGCAGCTTGGTAAGTGTGCTTATTCAGCATATTTTGCCCTTCTCAGGCTTCCTGGTTGCACCGAACTTGAGAAATTGTCAAGGGGCTTGTTTTTCCACCGACGATGGTAGGCCCAACATGATATTCAGGGGCCGAATGTCTTCGGTTGGGTTACCTGGCATATGTTGTGTTCCCATGCGCGTTCACCACAAACCTAGGGGGGACTACTGTCTGCTAGTGACTGAAACGTTGCACGAATTGAACGCTGCGCTCCACCTGCGCTTTGGAGATGGCCGAAGCCAAGTGATAGGACGGCATGGCGAGGGGTAGGTAGCCCTCTCCGCGTCCTCATCAGCATTACTTCAACGTCGAGGATCAAGTCACCGCTCGCCAGTGTATCACGCCTGTTCACCATATCTTACATCTTCCCTCCGATCATGGTCCATCTTAGCCTGCTCGACCGTCTCAACCGCGACGGCTTCGTCGTGGTCCCCTCGGCCCTGTCACCTGATGAGCTCGCCCAACTGCGCAAGGCTACCCAGGACACGGCGGCTCTCGCCCGCGCCGGCGAATGGCCTCATGTCCGCACACTTCCGAAGCAGTTCCCTCCCTGGCCCAAGTCGAGCCCGGACAGCCTCCCGGCCGAGGGCATCTGGGGCGTCCAGGGCATGATGCACCCCGATCTGCCCAACAGTGCCGTCTACGTCAAGACGTACTTCTCCGACGCCGTCATCAATCCTACCAAGGAGCTCCTGCAGTGTTCCGACGAGGATCTCGTCATGGAGCTGTTTAACCTCCTGGTTCGACCGGACAGCGACTTCGAGCTGCGCTGGCACCGGGACGACATCGCAGCCACGGCTACGGCAGAAGAGGAACTCGCACGGCTCAGTCAACCTGCCTTCTCGGCGCAGTGGAACATGGCGCTCTATGATGACGAGAGTCTCATTGTGGTGCCGGGGTCTCACCGGCGCGCAAGGACGGATGCCGAGAGAGCCGCGGACCCCTTCGAGAAGGACATGCCGGGCCAGCTGCTGGTCCAGCTCCAGGCGGGTGATGTCGTCTTCTATAACAACAACATCCTACATCGCGGTGCCTACAAGTCTAGCAAGGAGCGCATGACGTTGCATGGCAGTGCAGGACATGTCAAGGGTAGCTCGCTCAGAGCCAGGAATGTGTTGCAGCACGGATTGAAGGACTGGGTTGACCGGGTCGATCTAAGCGCCCTCGGCGAGAAGGAGAAGAAGCGGGCCGAGCACATGAGGGAGATGTTGGTCAAGATGGGTCAAGAGGCGGGCGACGTCGGGTTCTCGCTCGATGGATGAGGCAGCGGCTATCGGTGAGGAGGTGTACCAGGAGGCGGGGGGGATGCCGAATACTGGGGAACCGAGTCCCAATCCATTATCTATCTGGCGGTGAGGGTGATAATTGGTGAGCTAGATCAGAGTGGAGGTGGAGGTGAGGCGAGGCGCGATCACGAGATGAGGCTGGGCGCATGATGCGACAGACAAGCCTCCGCCTTCCTGAGTCACCACAACAGGCGGTCTCGATCAAAAGCAGCCCACGGTCGGTGTCCGAACTTGATCAATCGGAACACCAAAATCGAAGTCTTTGAGAAACTTGAATCCAGTGCTTCTTTCCATCGTCCGGTTCGGCTTCGGTACATCTGTTAGGTACCTAACCGCCTCAACAGCCCATTCGTGGATGCCTCAGGCGAAGTGGAGCCCCAAGTCTTGCATCTTTTCCCTGCGGCCAAATCCGGGCCTTTGACCAGCGGCAACCAACATCGTCACAGCGGGTGTATCACCAGCCTCGCCCCCTCTCTCTCTCCCCCAGACCCCCTCGTTCGCTCCTAGACGTGCGTACCTGGCGACAAACACATCATGTTGCCCTCTTCGGTGCGCCGCGTGGCCACCGTCCCCCCGACACCCCTCGTCTCGTCCCTGAGCGCCTCCGCCCCGAGAGCCGCTGCCACCGTGGGCATCGCGCGACCCATCCGCCACCAGCGACGATGGTCCTCTTCGAAACCTTCCAGCTCCGATAATGGGCCCAAGGGCATCCCCGGCCAGTCTGCCGTGCCCGCCTCGGCCTCGTCGCGGTCTGGCGAGGCCAAGGCGAGCGGCGAGAAGCGGAAACGAAAGAGCAAAGATGCCGCCGATCGGAACGCTTCACAAAAGCTGCCAAGCGTCCCCAGCACCCAGCATCTGTCCCAAGAAGGTGCGTTTGCATGGATTGGAGGAGGCAAAGCCCCCCGTACTGACATTGTGACCTAGCTCTCGGCCTCTCAACCTTCTTCTCTCTCCACCGCCCGATATCCGTCACACACAGCCTGCCCAAGTCGATCACCGAGGATGCCTTCGCGTCCATCTTCAACACCCGCATCAGGGCGAATAACGCGGGCGAGGTCATCACGACCCTGTCGAGGACGGCTGACGAGCTCGACGGCGCCATGGCCAAGATGACCATCGGCGACCAGCCCGAGCCTGATGCGAACGGCGACCCCGTGCGAAAGATCGACGTCCAGCACCACGACGGCTCCGAGTCCAGTGTCTACGTCCAGCTCAACTCCATGGCCGGCCAGTTCGTCCCTTTCCGCCCCCCTCCCCTGCCCCAGCCGCAGAGCGCCACCGCCAGCGAGGCCCAGGTCGAGGCCGCCGCCGAGGAGCTCCTCGACGACACGCCGCAGCACCGCGTGTACAAGGCCCTCTTCACCATCGAGGAGTCGACCGACGCCGACGGCCAGGTCCGCGTGCTCGCCCACAGCCCGCGCATCGTCCAGAACGACGCCCCGCGCAGCTTCCTCGAGCGCATGGCCAAGCGCCAGATGCTCTTCGACGAGGCGCAGGGCAGCAACGACACGATGCAAGCCATCAGCGTGAAGCGCCAGCGCAAGTTGAAGATGAAGAAGCAGAAGTACAAGAAGCTCCAGAAGCGCGACCGCAACCTGAGGCGGAAGCTGGATAGAACCTAGACGGTCGGCGTGTTGTACATACGCAGAAGCCCGCGGGTTGGCCTCGTTCTGGTTTGGTCTGGTTCCTCGAAGCATACGTCCGTGGAAGAAGGGGGTGGGCACGTCATAATTGGTGTTTGGGCAGGATGTTCCTGGTGATTTTCAACCTTTTCTCTGCTTGTGGTTGCCTGGGTTGTGGGACTTGCATCTGCATTTCGCATCACATCTGGCTCTCATAGACCGCCACAACTTGCATCAACTTCATAGCAGGCTTCCATCGGCTGTTGTTTTGTTGCGAAAAGGCCCAAGCTGTGATTGACCCGCCTCCTGTTCCCTGGATGTTGCCGATTTCGTGTTGGGGAGATGAGGTAGAAGATGTACAACAAGGGTGTATTACTAGTTCATATGAATTAAGACCTCACGGCTTGCCTTTATCGAAGTGAACACTATGCGTAGACATGATCAGAATGCCCGTATCTGCCTTGTGATCGAGAGCAGTGGTGACTGAACATGTCTCCCACGTGAGTGGCTTATGTCATCGGACCGACGTCAGAACGCCTGATAACGACGATCACTCCAACCGGCACGTGCGACTAACTACGCTTCTCCAGGACCGTCCTTCTACCATCGGATCTCATGACGACCTCACTACTTCCCGGTCGGACCTTACACTACCTGCTTCGCTAGGAGACAGTGTGCAGGGGAACGATGCTTGGCTGCCAATAGCCGGCGCACCCTCGAAATCCCACTCGAATACGACGTCTCAGACCCCATCCTAATCAGCTTCTACCACCGTTTCACCTTCACCATGGTCGAACCCAACCCTATGACGGCCCTCCAGGTCGACCTGGCTCGGTTCAGGAAGGCTTCACTGTATTCGGCTGTCGAAGATGCGGACAAGCTCCTTGACATGCTTGTCCAGGCTCGGGAACAGGTCGCGGGAGGTTCGTCGAGCACCCCTTGAACCCCGCCATGGTAGTGGTGTGCTCACCCTCAGACAGCTACCGATCCGCATCGCGCCAGCTTGACGATGACCAAGCTCCAGAACCCAATAAACGCTCGATTCGACGCCATAACCAACGACCTGAAGGAGGTGTCAAAAGGCCAGAAGGTGTTTGGAAAGTCGTTGGACAAGGCAAGCTACCCTTCCTCCAGGCCTTGATCTTGGTTCAAGCAACGATCTAACATGTCGAGTGTAGAACTTCCCCCTTCGACAGCTACCTACCGAGCACGATGCAATGGCGACGCACCCAGACCTGATCAACCGGGCCATTGCCATGCACATGCTCCGCGAGGGCCAGTTCGGCGTCGCATCGACCTTCCTCCGCGAGTCCCACGAGCATCCGCTGCCGAGGTCGCCCGCATCCTCCTCACCCGCGGCTCCGGATATCCATTCATTACAATCTCAAGAGCTCCAAGACAAGTTCGCCAACATGTACAGCATTCTCAATGAGCTTAAGAGTCGGAACCTCGTCCCGGCAATAACCTGGGCGCACAATAATAGTGCGGAGCTCGAGTCGCGCGGCTCCAATCTCGAATTTGAGCTCACGAAACTCCAATTTCTCTGGTTATTCAAAGGCCCCGAGATCAATGGCCTCCCTGACGACGAGAGCAATGGCCGCAACGGAGCGCTGGCATATGCGCAAGCACATTTTGCCCGTTTTCAAACCCGTCACCGGCCCGAGATCCAACGCCTGACATGCGCCCTCCTCTACGCACCTAATCTCGCCTCGTCGCCTTATGGCTCGCTCTTTGCCCCTGCAAACACAATATTTGACGACGTCGCAACCTCTTTCACCCGCGAGTTCTGCTCTCTCCTCGGGCTCTCTGCAGAGTCACCACTGTATCTCGCCGCGACGGCTGGATCCATTGCGCTGCCGCAGCTGCTCAAGTATACTAGTTTCGTGATGGCCAACCGCACCGAATGGACGACCGAGAGCGAGCTGGCATTCGAGACCCCCCTACCCCGCTCCATGGTCTATCATCCGATCTTTGTTTGCCCCGTCTCCAAGGAGCAGAGCACCGAGCAGAACCCGCCGATGCTCCTCCCCTGCGGGCATGTCATCTGCAAGGAGAGCCTTCACCGCATGGCCAAGGGCTCGCGGTTCAAATGCCCCTACTGCCCATCCGAGGGTCACATCCGCGACGCCCGTGAGATCTCGCTCTAGGAGGACGGCCTTTACGTCAAGGCGCCTGACGGGGGCACAAGCCTGGCGGACCAGTCTTGGGCAGAACTGCCCCCCGCAGACACACGCTGGGAGAGGCTGGGGGAGATCCAGCGCGCGCGGGCAACGATGGAGGCGGACCTGGGATGGACGCCCTTTGCCGTCGATCCCGTCGAGGCCACTTACATAACTCTTCCCGCAGCGCCTGCGAATGGCACGGTTGGGAACCCCTGGTTGCCGAGTAGACCTCTTCCCGATTCCCCTGAGCATGCCGAGGACTCTCTGTTGTCGAGCGCTCACGGCGGCTCGGCTGACAACCTGTGGAGGTCGAGCGACGCGGACTACCTCTGGCGTCTTTTCCAAGATCCGAATCATTCTTACCTTGAGAGCCAAGCTGGTGGCGGAGGATTCGAGACACCCCATCTCTGAAGTGTATTCACCAGCTTAGCCACCCCTCCTCCAGCCCGGCCAAGGTTGCCGGGCGATCTTTCACGCTCCGCTCGGAGTCAAGCCGATGGTCTATTTCTTTTTGGGACAGCTTAGCAAACGCCTCAGGTGACGACGGAGTTGGCAATGATCTTATGAATGCGGAAGCGGATGACTACCGACCAATACCAGAATGAGCAGGTCGGTGCGGACGTTGGGTGACAAGGGCAATGATGGCGTCGATAAGACAGCCCGATATATTAGGCCAGTGACCTAACGCGGATGGGGACACACTTACGAAGATAGCCTACAGCATAACGCTCTCAATGAGGTTTTACCAAATTCAATCAGTCGGACATCTCGATGTCAGCTTCTCCTCAAGGTCTAGACCTACCGTGTCAGCGAAGCTTAAGCTCGTAGTTCGCTACCATCTCGGCGGGAGAAGCCGACGCTTGGGTCAGCTCCATCAGCTCCCAGACTAAGACACAGCAGAAACCCCCGGATTCAGTCACACACATCACATTGCAAAACGCCCGAGACACTGCATGAACAAAGGGATGAATGATCCCGTGACTCCAATTCTGTATCCTAGCTGTGGCACGCGCACACTACAGGCAGAAGCGAAATCCAATCGATCCGGAACGCCGTCCTCCTCTTCCACTCCCAGGCATCAGAGACAAGGGAATGTGATATGAGGCGCTGCCAACGCCGACCATGACTAGTTGACAAAGAGAAATTGCTGAATCTGCAGAAGAAGAAAAGGAGAAAAAGGTGACAAAATGATCATCGATCGGGTTGACGATGGTGGGGAATCTCAAGGTGACAAGAGAGCTAGCTGGTCGAGTGCGCGGCTCTTTGTGGCCACGCTCCAGTTCCCGCCCCGAACCTCAAGCTGGGGCGGGTGGAGGTGGATGTTTCGTTAATCGTTTCTTTATACGGTGTTTTTTTGTGCAAGTCCAACTGCGCATCCGTTCCAGAGGATGGGATAGTCGTTCGCTCCTTTAGTCAATGGTCATCCTGCTGGCCATTTGAGGCTTGACATCTTGCATGCTGACCGAGTTGAGATCAGCGGCCTTCTCAGCCTCACGGGACTTCAGCAGGTGCGCCTTGAGACCCTTGCCGAAGTTGTTCATGCAGATGATGGCGTTGGCAATGGTCAGGATGATGAGGAGGATGGTGATGACGGTGAAGGCGGTCAGGGACTTGCGGACGTTGATGTAGTGCTGGCTGTAGCCGGGCTGGTAGATGCGGACGAGCTTGAAGACGAAGTAGCTGAGCGCGCCAAGGTAAAGAACGATGACGACAACCATGCCGGTCTTGTTCTCGCGACGGGTGAAGTATGCGGCGCTGATCAGAATGGCAACCGTGACAGGGATGGCGGTAGCGGTTAGAGCATACTCGACCACTTCGATGTCGCCGACGATGACGAGGAACTGGACGGTGAAGCCGAGGAAGAAGAAGAAGTCGAACTTAAGAAGCGCGATGTAGATCTGGTAGTACAGGAAGCGCTGCTTCATGCGGTAATCAGCGCCGATGGTCTTCAGGATATCCCAGGCGAAGACCTGGTACAGCTTCCAAGCGACGAAGCCCATAAGGATGGTGCCGAGAGAGAAGATGCAGGGGATGGCGATGAGGTAGGGTCTGATGTCCTCCCAAACATCTTCGTGGCCAACCCTCAAAGCACCGCCGACACGCAGCTCTTCGACGGCAATCTGAATCTGCTCGATCTGGATGGCCGTGTAGACCATGAGGGCGAGGTTGGCAATGCAGACACCGATGATCTGAATCGTGTTCTTGGCGCGGAGTGCATCCCAGACGAGGACAAGCTCGTACAGGAAACCAAAGATGAAGAGAGCTAGGAAAGTCGGGATAGTACGGCGCTGCGATTCGGTCGCTGGGTTGTCGTCGCTGGTCAGGCTGAATTGAAACGTCGCGAAGACGTAGCTGCAATACGTTGTCAGTGAGGGAAAGATGGAATCATAGAAGGAACGATGCGTACGCTTCGAAGACCAGGGAGATGATGGCCTGAAGTAATGTGACGAGGAAGAAGGCGCGGGGCCACTTCGACGACATGAAGGAGAACCAGCTGCCCTTGGTGCTCTTGGGGCTGGAGCCGTTCATTGTGGAAGGTGCAAGTCCCTCACGGTAAGCGTAGCCTTGGTTGTTGAAGTCCTGGTCGAAGGTGGCGTCCCGTTGAGGAGGCGGGATGGAAGCAGCGGGTACGGACTGCTGCGGTTGGAAGGCAGGCTGTTGTTGGGCGTAGGACGGCTGCTGGGCGAAGGACGACTGTTGGTATGACGATGGCTGGTAGTGCTGGTCGTACTGGGGCTGGTCAAACTGCTGCTCGTAGCCTGCGTGCGTCGGGTCGCTCCCGAGCAGCGAGTGACGAGAGTCTAGCCTTTGAGCCACGGTGGCGGTGTTAAACGACTCCTCGGAGGAGTCGTGACGAGATGGAAGGGGTTGCTGCCCGGTCGGGGGCTGTGGAATGGAATGGCGAGTGGGAGCAAAGTGAGTAGATAGGCGAGAGTCGGGCAAATGGCGAGTCGATGAAGAAGTTGATTGAAATGGACGGGTAAAGCGAGCGTGTGATGGGCGGCGTCCGCCTTTGTTGTTGTAGTAAGGATAAGACGGGTCCTGTGTCGTCGTCGTGTACTCTCGAGGGTCGTTCGTCGATAGAGCAGAAATGGGGGTGTTGTCGTCGGAAGGTGAGAAGTTGTGGTGTCGTACGGCTGAAACGCGAGAGGAGCCCCCAAAGGTTTTGGGTTTGCGACGGGGCCACGACTGTGAAGGAGGGGACGAGGAGCGGCAGTAATCAGGCGGACAGGCAGGCAGGTGGAAAGGGATGTGAGGCAAGAGAAAGCCGGGAAGGAGGCCTGGGCTGGGGCTTTGCGGGTCTTGGGGCCATTTTAGCCCAGCCGCTGCCGCCAATCCAGCGTTAGGGGGAAAGGTTGAGGGGGCAGGGGCCAGAAGAGGGAAGGGGCCAGGGGGTGGTGGGGTGACCCTGCCGCAGCTTGGTATGCCCACCCCGTGCAGCTCGCCCAGACCGGTGGGAATTTTTCTTCTCTCTCAAGTTCCCACTTCTCGTATTTGCTCGCGGGGCCTGCCCGCAACACAACCCAATACCTGGTGGAAGACCCGAGGTCGTTGCCAGGGAAGTCGACCTCCAGTCATTCACTCATTTCACCACTCTGGCCTCGATCGAGTCGACCGTCCATCGATCCACCCGCCAGTCGGCTGCCGTCAGCTCGCTGACTGACAGGCCGCCGGTGCAGAACCGCCAGTCCGTGCTGTGCGGGTCATGTTCCTCTCCTTCCCTCCCCTGTGGATATCTGGATCAGGAAAGCCCAGTTTTCATGTCCGTTTCGACTCGATCCAAGAAGATGGTACGCGTCAACGGCTGCGACGGATGTGTTCTCTTCGCCTGCTCACTCTCACCCTCGCCCTCATCAAGACAAGTCAAAACAGCTTTGACAGCCCGTAACATCTATCACCAGCTCGCCAAGTGACTCGAGGAATTCTGCACCGTCACAACCACACCGCATCTTGAGACACATGCCACCAGTCTCTGCAGCCCGGTTCTGGCGCCAGAAGCAGAAGCAGAAGCAGGACCACGCCGCCCAAGATCAACTCCCAGCCCCCCAAGATGACTGCCGTAGGGCTGTGCATCGTTAGTTGACGGACAGCCAAGGCACCCTGGCTGCCCACCCAAGAATAGCACCGCCTCTCTCTAGTCCCTCTGTTACTGCAGGGACCGAATCCACACGCAATCAGACCACCTGCACTAACATGTTCGACATCTCTCAACCTAGAGACCCTCGTACAGCCCACCATTTCCGGGGTTTACTGGACGGCCTGGACCTTGGTCTCATGCTGCACCACTCTAAATGCTTGCTGGCACTGGAGCACATCCTCACGGCCTAGAGCACAACATCGAAAGATTAGCTTCCCCATCACCCGGGCACACAGGATAGGAGAATAGCCCTGCCGCTGTCAGGGCGCTCGGCTGTGCAGCCTCTCGAACCCGCGGAATACTTTCATTGGCCTCTATTTGCACAGCATTATGTGGCACTGCTCCAGATCTCGTCCTCCAGGACCAACTTCCAGCGCCCATGTCGTCATCCTCCTCATGCACCCGCGAACTGAATTGGTATCCTTCTGCCAAGCCCAGATGCAACCCACCAACAGCACAACACCAACGGCATCGACGTACTTGAAGGCCAATGAACCAGCCGATCATCTGCCTACATGCTCCTCCTTTTGCCAGCTGGAGGGTGGCATTCGGGCGGGCTACGCAGGATCTCCCCTGCGCAGTGACGACAAACGTATCGAATTGGCTCCGCCACCCACCCATCATCTCAACACCACTTGGACTGCCGACCCTCTTGCAGTGTGCCGATCCGCGCTCCTGACCACGAGGCTCTGCGGAAGGCGGCGCCTGCCCGGCTGCCTCTTCAGCACGGCGCAAGGGTAGCCATGCTGACAAGCCGCAGCGTGGCAATGGCGTTCGGCCTTTGACTCGTGTCGCAACTTATCGGACGCCTCGGACCTCGATGCCACTCTAACGGCAGTACTCATTGGCAAGGGTACGCTTGTCATTGTTCTGATGTCGCTGTTTACACGTTCATTGCAGGATGCACTTTCAGTACCACCATGACGTATTTCCTATTATGACGCTTTTCTACTCAACTATCGCGGCCAGCTATCCCCATGCAGGAGACTGATCTGGGCCGTCGTTGAAACGCCTAAAACAAAACATCGAAACCAGGGATCAAAAGAAAGGACTCCCACATGTAGAGACAAGGAGCTCCAGGGATAGCCAAAACGCCTAGTGTTCGTCATCATGCACAACAGCGTCGTCGCCTTCGTGTCTCGTGACTATCGTCGGCCTTTCAATGGAAACACGCGGAATGCTTTTCCTCGGGATCCAGAAAAGCTGCAATGCGCCGAGAACGCCGACTACCGCGCAGCTGAACCACGCCACGGCCGAGCCGCCCGCGCTATACAGCAGACCGACCATGGGCGGAGACACAGTCCTTGCAGCGCAGCACGCACTCATCGCGAGCCCGTTGACGCGGCCCAGCACCAAGGGCGATGGGGTCGCGTCCTTGAGCAGAATAAGCGCGGCCGGTACAGAGATGATGCCGAAGAAGGCCTGAAGGAGGAGCGAGCCGATGATACCTGCAGAAGAGAAACGAGGGACGGCAGAAAGGAAGGGCATGAATAGGTAGGCGGTGGGATACAAGATTACGACGATGATGAAGGAGCGCCACACGCCCACCTTGCTCACAAAGAGGGGGAAGATGAAGGCCTGGACAGCGAGGCTGAGGAAGCCGTTTACCATCAAATAGACACCGACATCGGGGAGGCTGTAACCGAAACCACCGACAAAGTCAAGCTGTCCATGGGGTTTCATCGGCTTGGCCAGCAAATGAATGGGGAGGAGTGCGCCGGCAGCCATTTGGTGGTATGAGATGAGGACCAGAGAGACAATCAGCATGGTGATGGGTCGAGTCCACACCGGACCGTCATAGCTCATTTCCGGCTCCTGTACTTGCGCGGTTTCGGACTGTGTCTCTCGCTCGCGGGGGACCTCGATCGAATGCATCGTGCCGAACGAGCCCCTCCTGAGATCGAAAGTCTGCACGCCCGGCGCTGGGAGGCTCTCCTCCACGAAGAACGGTCTTTGCTCATCCACTGAAGATCTTTTGATGCTCTCGGCTCTCGCCCTCTCTTGAAGGAGTGGCGTCGTCTCAGCGCGCCCGTTGTGGCCGTTGGTCTTCTGGTTCTTCAGCTTCTTCTGCTCAGCAAGATACTTGGCGCGGGGGTTTGTTTCATCCAAGAAAATGAGGCCTTGGATGATTGCCAGGACTACCACCAGCACGGCCATGAGGTTGGGCAGCAGATACGGATATCTCCCAAAGAGGCCATCCTTGGGAAATAGGTGGGGATAGAAGTGCGCGGGCTGGGCGAGGAATCCTCCCAAGGCTGCGCCGACGATGCTACCAAGCGTCCAGACAAAAGGCTGGACTGCATATGCTGCCGCTGAACGAAAGGCGAATCAGTTCCAACAGTTCAGATTCTTCGGAGAAGAGAATGGGCAGACTCACGCTCATGTTCCGGGACCTTGACCATCTCGGCCACCATGGTCTGCATGACGCTGACATTGCCGTTCAAGGCGCCGCCAACAAACCTAGCCAGCAGAGCGACCCAGTACTTCTGAGCAAATCCAAAGATGAGACTCGAGAGGGCGACACCTCCCAGACCGATCAGGACAACCGGTTTGCGGCCATAGTGGTCAGATAGCGTGCCCCAGCCGACAGACGTGAGGGCCTCGGCCACGGCATAGGCTGAGACGAGGAGGCCGCTGTAAAAAGAGGCATCTTTGTCATTCTCTTCATCACCACCGAGGAGATCAATTGTCATGACATAAGAGTAGGACAAGATGGAGCTGAAGGCGATGGGCTCCGAGAAGCGGCATAACGCTGTCGAAAAGTCAGCAATTGAAGGTCAGAGGTGGTTGTCGGCGCGGTCGGCGCGGTCGCCGGCGGCAGCCACGGGAAGGATGAGATAGGAGACTGAGAAGGAGATAAACTGACCCAGCACGGTCAACTGCCAGTATGGAAACTCTTTCGACTCATCTTTTTGAATCGCAGCAGGCATGGTTTCCGAGCAGTCTGTAGTATCCTGCAAACCCTGCTTGAGGCTGCCGAAGGTGTAAGGAGTTGGATCTCCATGTTGCGAAGGATCCTTCATGGATTTATAAACGAGAGGGGCGCCGGGCAGGGACACCGCCAACACCGCTTCTCGCGGATCAGCGACGAACCGCCGGCGTCGAGGTGGGGTTAGGGGCAAATGTGTTGCGGGGCGCGGCCCGCTGTTGCGGCCTACCGTGTACCTCTCATTCGTTCACTGTATCAATTCTCCTAGGCTTCGCGGCGGACACTCTATCTAAGGTATGCACGCGTGTGGCACATGATCGTAGACTGCTTACTGCATGATATGGGCGTCATCATGGAACATCAACACTCCGATCTTGTGGACTTGTCATGGCCTCTGCACTTTCGTCTTCATTTTGGACGTGGTGAAGCTGGGCCAAGCGGCATAAAACAGCTCGTCGTCGACCGGACTAGCCAGCCTGACCTGAGTTTTGTTGAAGATCACCACACTGTGTAGCCGGGGTTTTTGATAGAGAAAAGTGGGGTATTTCTCCGTCTCTCCGTCTATCTACCGCCATCAACTCCAGATTTTCCCTTGGCAGCTGTCGGATGTCGCACCTTCACCAGTGCCTCTAGCCAAGTCGGGTTTACTACGCGCGAAACTTTGACTCTTGCATTTTGAATCGTGAACTAAGACGGGAAAGTCTCAACCAGAACATCGGTGAGAGGGCACTGGTGGCGGAAAACTTCAAGGAGCGAAATCAGCGGGTTACCTGCGAGCCAACTCCTGTGAGTCCATGATGATGAAGCGGTGACACGCGACTATCGACCGAGTGTTGAAATCAAGAGAGAGCTCGAACGTGATGCTGAGCTGTTCTTCACACTTTTCTCTTTAAAGCCCAGGCATCCAGATTCATGTCACCAGTGTCGAGAAAACACTAGACTGCGCCGTGGTCGGCAGCTACGAAGCGTCCCGTATAGCAGGCATCAGCAGAGTTGCAGTGACCAATGAGCTTAACCGGACAGCGCTTAGGTGTACTATGAAAGCTTGCAGCTCACTCTTCGTGCAGCGACCTCCATGTCTTTACAGCATGGCTGGTCTTGAAAACGGACTAAATTGCCTTTGTTGGATAACTGTCAGTTTGCGTTGATCACTCATCAAGAAGCATTCAGGAACGAGCATATAAGTATCGTGACCAAGTCTATAAAGTTCGATTTTTTTAGATAGACCCCACCGTTTTGGCATGCGCTTCCAGGACCCTGTTCAGCTCCTGCCGGCTGACGCAGTTCTCAAACGCAAAGCTGGCGGCCAGCTCCTCCAGTTCGTCTATAGTTTTACCCCTGAACAGTTCAGCGAACTCGCCAACAAGGGTGCCCGCTACAAATGTCTGCAAAGTATTCCGCAGAACGTGCTGCCTCGTGTTCCAGTTGGGAGGGTATGTGCTGTTTGCCGTGGGCGAGACCTTGTCGATCCACGCAACAATGTCGTCAATCGGGCCGTCAATGGCGGACGTTGCCTGGGTGGCGCTGTCGACCTGCAGCTCGATCTTGCGCTGCGCAAAGCCGCCGACGAGCTTCATCCACGCTGAGTCCGAGGACGTGCGGACCATGCCCATCCGCCCGATGTCTTTGTAAGACCAGATGGACCAGTCCAGGTCAATCTCCTCGTAGATCTTGATCTGCTCGGCCAGCAGGTTGGCCCTGTCGACGTTGATCTCATCCGCCTCCGGGTCGTCGGTTTCCCACTGTGGCCCGAACTCCCCGTTCCAGATGCTGGTCTGGTACTCGCGATGGAACTCAATCTTTCGGTTGAGCTGCTGCCTCAGCTTGGCTTTCTGCTCGGGGGTTCCCTTGTATCGGCCGCCCATCCTGAAGCCCATGATGCTGTAGTCGTGGATCGCGTAGACTGAGTTGGGCAGGACCTCCTTGAAGCCCTTCCATTCCATGGCGAACGTGTTACCATCCAGGAAGAAGATGTGGTGGGGATCAATGGCTCGGACGGCCTTCTCGAGACGCTTGTAGAAGGCGGGCAGGCGGACCTGCTGGGGGTCGCAGGGCTCGTTCATGGGGTTGTAGCCGGCGACCCACCGGTTGTCCTTGTACCTCTCCGCGATCCTCTCCCACAGCCAGACGGTGCGGTCCTGATGGTCCTTGAAGTCCCAGAAGGCTGCGTAGGAGGTGTGGTTGTCCGAGTGCCAGTCCGGGTTCTGGCAGCCGGGGACTGTGTGCATATCGAGGATCGTGTAGATGCCGTTGCGTGCGCAGATGTCGATGACGCGGTCGAGGTGTTTGAACCCCTCCTCCTTCAGCACCCGGGGGTTCATGTCATCGTCGAGGTGCTTGTGGCCGAAGGGAAGGCGAAGGGCGTTCAGCCCAAGCGACTTGAAGTACTTGGCGTCGGTGTCGGTGAAATAATGGTGAAGGTAGCGGTCGAAGAAGTAGTCATACTTCTCTTGTCCGAGGACACTGAGCAGTGCGGCTCGGACGGCAGACTCCGTACCAGGATATCCCGAGATGAAATTCTCCATGCTGCCACAGACCAAATCAGCTCACGGTCGTCTCGTGCTGGTACGGTATTCTGGGGTCACGCACCATAGCCATCCGCCTAGGGCAGAGCCACGAAGAAGAACGCGGTTGCCATCTTCGTCCACGATTCTAGTCCCCTGAACACGCAAGAAGCCTTTAGTCATGTTGAGATGCTGCGCGATAGGCTTTGGGAGGACGAAAGAGAGTAAGAGGCCGGGATCGACTGATCGTGGTGTCTGAAGGAGAATGTGGGAGTTGAGCAGAGGTCTGTTGCCCCTCCCTTAAATGGGCCGATATTGATGATGACCTGGAGCGGGCTAGCAAGCTTCTTGATTCTCCCCTGAACATGGACTCTGGCTGTCTCAGTTGTCATGGTGGCCTGCCGCGCCTGGTAAGTTATCGGCCGGCGGGTTGGCATAGACCGAGCTCAGCCTGCGATCCATGTTCCACCGTATCGGCAGCACACCAAGCTCCAGGCATGACAATCATTCGTATTCAGGCTAATATCGAAGCCCACAAGGCTGTGTTTGCGGGGAAATACCATGGGGAGATGGACTGGTCTACGCGGGGGATAGGGATTGTTAAGATGAGGGCAAAGTGTGGAGTTCCAAGGCGGTTTTACGGACATCGGTGCGAAAATCATCCCTCGCTCACCGAGATGGGGTACCGAGAACCGCCCTGTCCAGATGCCGGCCGGTCAGTGGATCCTAACACGGTCGTGCATTTGCAGGCCAAGGTTCGTTTTAGCGTGTCTGGGGGAACGTGGCTATCAGCTGGTGGTAGAGACACCAGCGTCTACCTTGTCCCATGTTGACAGAACCAAGTACGACGCCTAGTACAGCGTCTTCCTGAGTACGGTACCTTCGATATCTTCCCTTGTCACTGGCTCAGGCCATCTGATTCCAGACTCCGCCTTCTGCCATCGATAGACCTCGGTCCGCGCTGAAGCGTCATCCCGAGAGGTCTCTCGTTCGCCTCTTTATCCCTAGACAACTCGAGAGGTACGAGAGGTGCGAAAACTGTTATTACTCTGCCTGGCACCCTGAAATGCGGAGGCATGTTTCGATTACCCCGTTGCACCGCACATATGCCCAGTTCGAACTCGACTCCGACTCCGACTCCGACTCCGCCTCCGAGCATGGGCGACAAACCGACACCCCGCCGACGCAAGCCGCATCAAAAGACACGGGCAGGCTGTGTGACCTGTAAACGAAGGAAGATCAAGGTCAGAGAATCCAAGTCTGGGGCCTCGAGGCCCCCTTTCATCGGGTGGATAACCAACCCCTGAAGCACACACTGACTTCTGATCTCAAGTAGTGCGATGAAGGGCGACCAGTATGCGCAAACTGCATCCGATTCAAAGCACCATGTGGTTACAACAGCCCCGGAGAGCCTATTGTGCTCTTGAACTACAAAGCCGTCGACGTGACGCCGCCGACCTCCTCATCGTCACCACCACGCAGGAAGCCAGGCCGCCCAAGAAGGGTGTGGACAGACCAAGATTTGGCCGCAGCTTCGGCAGATACACTGCAGCAGTGGCTTGGATCTCAAAATGACAACGGAGAAAGACAGCAGCCATGTCAGCTGGACGTTGGCGATGTCGAATTGCTTCTTCACTACACTCGCTACACAGCTGCGACAATCGCTGCACACTGCGAGCAGGACGCGCTTGACCTCCGGAATTTTTGGACTTACGATGTCCCAATAATCGCCTTGAAAGTCGATTATGTGTTGCGCCTGATTCTGACCGTGACTGCGCGGCATATGCTGTTTTCGGAGCTCAAGCCTGGTGACCCCGACCGGAGGCGCCGCCTCATCTCTCTCGCGGAGCAGAATATGGCCATCGCTGTCAACGACATGGCACACGCGCTATCGAATCTGGACGAACAGAACTGCGGTGCTCTTTACTTAGCTTCAGTCCTTGTCTGCTTCTGTACCTTTGCCGCAGGTCCAACGGGGCAGGGGGATTTGCTAGTCTGCAGCACTGCAGATATTCGGCCTCGAGTCTGCATCCCTTTGATACACGGTGTGCGACTGATCCGACAGTCCTTCACACTTGAGACTCTATTCTGTGGAGAACTGAAACCAATGAACCGCCAGGAATGGGTGATGCCCGCTGGATGGCGCCCTCGCTGGGTGCATTTGGGCCTTTCCCGGTTGGATTGGGAAGAAGCTTTGGGAAGTCTGAAGACAATGGTCGCCTCGCAGCAAGACGACAAAAGCACCTCTCGTGGCAAGGCTTTAGGTGTGCTCGAGGGCATCTACGAGATGACGTACGGAAGACTGAGTGGCGAACCGCCCGGAGAGCTGAATCCGAGTCATCGTTATATCCTGACCTGGCTGTACCAGGTTGATGATGACTTCATCACCAGCCTGCAGCGTAAAGACCCCGTCAGCCTGCTTTTGTTGGCGCATTTCGCCCCCTTGCTTAGAAACTACCAAGAGGACTGGTTTCTCGCTGGTTGGACAGAACAGTTGATCTTAGGCGTGAGGGCGATACTCCCTGAACACTATGTATCCTGGATACAGTGGCCACTGGAGGCTGCAGGTCTGTTATCGTAGACAGGTAGCTTGGAAGGAAACAGGAGTGATGAGAAACACAGAACGACGTAATATGACTGGAATCGGCCTTGACCCTGACAAATTTGTCGAGCCCATCGTCCGTGCAGTACCTACGTACCGGGTTCCTCACTCAGGAGCCCGAAAAGCCATCAACATTAGACATCCCAATAGAACGCCAGTCATATCTATCTAGCCAACCGCCTTGACTCGTGATGCTGCGGGGAAACCTGAACAACAAGTTTTGTCGACTCGCCACGTACTCGTAGCCCCGGTCAACTGCGATCATGCATCGCTGTCAGCCGTAACGCGGGAAAACGGTCCAATCTTGTAATATTCGCTATTTGAGGAGCGTAAATTTAAGCCTCCAAAGGCTTAGCTCGTAATAGCCCCAGACAAATTTGTTCCTTCGCCCCGCCCATCCCGCTCACTCCACCCTTTTAACAAGCACGCTACCTACCAGCTACACTAACTTGGATCGATCGCCGGGTAAATGCGAAGGCGGCGCAGTGATTCGCGAAAAGAGGCCGAATATGCACTCCATCTGCTTGGAACTGCCCGGCCTGGGATGTGTCACGTCAAACGGCACGGAAGATGGGTCTTTGAACGTCAAATGATGCCGAGGATCAGTTTCGTCAACATGTGGCCGGCTTCCGGACCATCACCGGCCGAGCCCGGTCTCATGATTTTCCCCGTCAGATTTTGTGTCCATATTAAGGACGTTCGCTATGTTGTGGTGATATTGTGAGACGACTAGGGCACCATAAACTCAATCACATTCAGCTTGGTCTAGAAATCATACGATGCCTGCACAGAATCCGATCATTTCGGGGTTCGCCCCCGACCCCTCGATCACTCGCATCGATGATACGTTTTTCTTGGTGAACTCTTCGTTTCATCTCTTCCCCGGTATTCCGATCTACGCCTCAACAGATCTCGAGCATTGGAAGCACATTGGTGAGTAATGTGGACCTCTCGTTTGACTCTCCGCGGGGAAAGCGCTGACCCGGCCAGGCAACGGCATCAACCGGTCGTCCCAGCTTAGCCTTTCAAAGTCACGAACCCTTGTCCACCGAGGAGGAGAGACGATACTCGTGGGTACAGGTGGGCTATGGGCTCCGACCATCCGACACCATCAAGGCACAACTTACATTATCTGCACCAACGTCATCCACGCTGAGACAGACGGCGAAAAGGGCAAGCCAGTGTGGCCCAGCTTCGAAAACTTCATCATACGCACAAATGACGTGTGGTCCGGTCGATGGAGCGATCCAGTCTTCTTTGACTTCAACGGCATAGATCCGGATCTGTTCTTTGACGAGGATGGCCGCGCCTACGTCACTGGATCATCGTGGAATACCAATCCTGGCACGATCAACGGCTTTGAGATTGACATTGAGACTGGATCCAAAGTATCCGAAGAGAAGATCTGTTGGGAGGGCGTCATCAAGTACATTCCCGAAGGACCCCATGTGTACAAGAGGAACGACTGGTACTTCCTCTTGATCGCCGAAGGGGGCACGCACGACAATCACCAAATGTCAATTGCCAGATCCAAAAGCCCCCTAGGTCCCTACGAGTCGTGCGAGCGGAACCCGATTCTCAAACCGACTGCAAATCTGAGAACCAACGTTGTGTACACCGGCCACGGCGACCTTTTCCAGGATGTCGACAACAGATGGTGGTTGACCTGCCTCGGAGTCCGTAAGCACGAGGACCGCGATTCCATCATGGGCCGAGAGACTTTCTTAACGCCAGTCAAGTGGGCTGAGGGGGGCAGCGAAGATCCTTGGCCTGCCATAGAGCAGCCCATTGTGCGAACCGTCTCTCTCCCCACACCATCGACTTTACCAGCATCCCTGCCCCTCGACAAAGTCAATCTCGCATCGCAGGCTGGCCTCGACTACGTGTGGATTCGCGATCCTGACATGGCTTCGTACAAAACCTCGTGGAGTGAGCAGCTGGTGAGCCTCAAACCATCCTCGACCGACTTGAAGGGTGAAGGATACGAGCCCATCACCTTCATTGGTAAGCGCCAACGAGAAATTGCTGGAGAGGCTCGCGCAGTTCTTTCCCTGGCTTCTCTTCGTGGCCAAAATAACCTGTCCGGTCTGGTGTACTACAAGGATGAGCACCGCCACGCCAGCGTCGCGTTTGATTCGGCTGTATCTGCAGTCGTCTTTGAAGTGGTAAACATGGGCAAGCGTGAGCCGATTCTGGAGCGTGAAGTGGTCCCCATGGACTCAGAACGCACGGGTCATGGTCCCATTGAGTTCCTGCTGGTTTACACCGAGAGATCTCTTGAGTTTTCCTACCGACTACGGTCGGTGAGGAATGATGGCGATGAGGGGCATGCAGTAAAGGCGTCTTGGATCCTCGTTGGGACTGTTAACACTTCGACCTTGACGGATCACGACTTCACCGGTCCTTGCATTGGCCTGATGGCTACTTTCGCAACGGCGTCGACGGGTCCAGTGTCTGCCGACGCACGATGGTCTGAATTTTCAGAGGTTAGCCTAGATGTGTAATACACAATCTCTATATGTCCGCAATCGATGCCTAAATACTAGCTGTAGCTGTCTTTGGCCCATCGATACGCAAACTTCCCGTCATACAACAGCTGACCAGTCCGGCGTCT
Source organism: Verticillium zaregamsianum (assembly GCA_002851755.1). NCBI lineage: Eukaryota > Fungi > Ascomycota > Sordariomycetes > Glomerellales > Plectosphaerellaceae > Verticillium > Verticillium zaregamsianum. Next base: position 1,283,831 of record NMXM01000009.1, on the reverse strand, counting down.
GATTCAATGAGCTTTTGAAAGAAAAGGGGCACTGTCGGTGATCTGACATTAATTTTAGCGTCTATGTGCAGCTCTTGACAGACCTAAACTGGTTCTGGTCTCTCCTGTGATGGGTTGAACACCGGGACAGCACGGTACCGATATCACCACGCAAATCTTCATCCGTACGCCAACTCGGAAGACCTCGCCCCCAAAACGCGAACCCGCAGCGGGAACCAAGCATTATCGTGACGTACCGGACAGTCTCACAGTACCTACTATCCATTCCTTTTCCTTTTCTCCCTATCTTAGGATCATCTATCATTCAGCCTCCCTCGTAGCAACGACCAGTGACCAGCCCTTCATATTTCCACACTTGCAATCAGTTTTTATACGAATCATCATGCTCAAACATTCTAACCTAAGCAGCATGAATAAGGTACTAATATTGAAATAAGAAGTTGCCAGGGGCAGTTCCAGCACGTAAGCGCATTACGAGGCTTGTCCACAACAACATCTGTATTGTATTCCTATAGCAATCTTTCGTATCAAGTTGTGCAAGAAAGGTCTCCTGAGTTTCCCAGGCGAAATTCCATCCAGAAGGTGTGTGACCTCGGAGATCCATCAGGTTCTAGCCAAGCTGACGCACACTCTGCTTGAGATAATTGATCAGGCATGCTCTACCTCCCTGGTTTCGCCCTGACCCTTGATATCATTCTGGACTCTGTCCATGGCCTCACCACTGATGTCGATGCCGTCGAATATCTCGGTGACCTCCTCCAGGGTACGACCGCTCGTCTCAGGGAATAGGAACCAGATGGTAACGAACCAGGTTGCGAGCAAGGCAACGAAGACGATGTAGTACTTCCAGTTGATGGCCTCTAGGGCAATCGGGTTGACAAAGCCGTTGAACAGACCGGCACCGTAGGTAAAGATCTGGAGGATCATGTAACCTTTGGCCCGCAGCGTGAAAGTTAAAACTTCAAACTGTGAGATAGTTAGGCAAAGCTTTGAGACGGCTGAATGAATGACACATACAGTGTAGGTTGGAAAGACAGGAGCAAAGCTCATGTTATACCACACATAGAAGAAGAAGATGCTGAAGACGACGCCAATTCCAAGGCCCCGCTCGTAGCCACGCTCCTGATTGATGGCGGACAAGATAGTCCACAGGAGAAAAGATACGAACATTCCAGCTACGCCAATAAGCATTGCCTGTCTTCTTCTCAAATGGTTGATGCAGAAGGCGCCAGCGACAACGGTGACGTAACACCAAATCTGGAGGCCGCCGTTGATCAAGGTCTGCTCGTAGGGATCGGTGATGCCAATACCCTTGAGTACTAGGACAAGGTATGCAATTAGTCCGTTGCCGGCCCACTGTGCCATGATACCCATGAGGATGACAATCACCAAACGATGTTTGTTTCCGCCTGAAGAGATGAGGCATTAGATCATGATGCGACGGCACAGAATGTAGAGTTTGATTAGGCAACTTACGGGTGGCAAAGAAGTCCAGGTACGACTTCGTGTTCTGCACCTTCTCGGCTTCTATCGCCGAGGAGATCTCAGCAAGCTCAAGTTCAACCATGGGGGAGACTTCGCCAGAGCCGGCTGAGAATCCCGCATGGTTGGTGTAAAGAACTTCCTTCGCTTTTTCGTATCTTCCCTTGTTAACGAGCCATCGCGGGGACTCGGGAATGAGGTAAATCAGGGCGAGCTGGTACAGAGACGGAATAGCCTGCAGCAGAGAGGGGATTCTCCAGCCCCAGCTCGTGGGCATGTCGAAGGTGCCGAATGTCGACCACGCTGCGGTGATGGCGCCTAGATACTTTCGAACTGTTAGGGACAGCCGTTTCCCAGAAGAGGGGCGGACATACCCATGTGGTTCCAGCAAAAGCGCTCAGAAAGGGTCGGTGGGTGGGATAAGCGAGCTCGGCGATCAAAGGGCCTGTAGCGTTGCCAACAAGACCGCTGCCGAAGCCAATGAAGAAACGACCGGCGACGAAGGTGCCGGCATTAGGAGCTGCGGATTGCAGAGCTGTTCCCAGAAGACAGATTACTGATCCGATGGCGATCGGGTGCCTTCGTCCCAAGTGATCAGTCAGGAGAGGCGCAAACGGAAGGCTGACAATGGCTCCAATGGTCTGCATCGTAACGAGCATGCCAAGATAGGATCCGCTAGGATTGTTAAAGTCTGCGTCACCGTATGTTAGGTTCGAAGCCTACCCCGATACCACATGGACATGGGCCGAGTTGAGTCAGATTGACTTGCCTTCTACCCACTTCGGAACAGCCTGAATGCCGTTCATCATGGAGCTGTCGAATCCTATGAGGTAGCCAGTCATGATGGGTACAGTCATCTTGAGGTTGAGCCGCAAGAGATGCGGAACTCGATACCAAGCACAATCATGATTGGGTACGAGGTCGAGGACATTGACATGATGAGTGCCTTCAGCGGCTTCAACCGTTCTAGACACTGTCTCGGTATCTTCTTTGGTGGCAGCCGACATGGTAACAAGGCAGAAATATGCTGGTGAATGAACGGCAAGTGAAAAGTCAAGTGCAGTCTGCCTGGCGTCAGGAAGAAGTGCTAATCTCATGCGGTCTGGTCACAATCAACAACTTTCATTCTGACAGTGGGCGCGATCCCTTTAATACTAGTTGTTTCGCAGCTGTGCAAATGGGTTGCCAGGCGGCCTGGAAGCTGAAGCACGGCCTCGCCACGGTCCAGCCCTTCGTTTTCGTACCCTTCACCCCGAGCTTCACGAGTCATCATGGCCATTCAGTCAAGCTCGGCTAATCCTCTTGGCGTGGTCCGATGTATGGAGTCCCCGCCTTTGTGTCTGGGGATGCGACCATCGAGTCGGGTTGTTGCTGGGGTTCTCGACCTTGGATCCGGGGGATGTCCACGCCCGAGGCTAAGGGCAACGTGTGGCTTGCCCTCGGAAGACGCGCCAACACATGGTCACTGCCCGCCCTCGGCTGAGTTTTCGGTGCTTGTTGTCCGGCCGGATTCTTGGCTGACAAAATGACGATCCAAGGCTGCTAGGACGAAGATGGGTTTTCGGACAGATATGCGAATACTCGGGGCGGCGGGGGCTAACGTTCGTTCCCCAACCCCCCATCCTGGTGATTCCCCGCAAGCTCTCCAGGCATTCGGTATCAGATCGCACACCCAGCAGAACTACGATCACGATATGCTTTGGATTCAGGCTAAATTCAATATCGTTTATGGGTCGTTGCCTTTCTACCGATGGGGTAGACCCCATCCTATGGCTGGCCCCAAGTTCAATGAGCCCCTGAGTCGGGACAGCGTCAGCCGAGCAGCTCGGTGAGACCGACTGACTTGGACATGACCCCAACAGTTAAAGGAGGCCGCACTAAAGAATACTCAAGAAATCTGTTGCTTCAAAAGCTGTGGCTCGATTCATTCCCCCAACTGATCTGAGCAAGCACGTGTCTGAGTCGCAATACAGACCATCACACTGCGATCTCACATATCTCAACCTTACCACATCTTTCCTACCTTTTCCAAGCTAATATTTCGAGATGTCTTCTGCCACCCTTGATGGAATCGAAGGCTTGCTAGCTCAGCTCACACTCGAGGAGAAGGTAAGCCTTCTCGCTGGCCAGGGTCGCTGCAGGACGACAGGTGTCGAGCGTTTGGGCATCCCGCCCCTGGACGTAAGCTACCCCATACCCTTGTACGAGTTTACCTCGCTCAGTCATAATTCTAGACCTCTGACGGACCCCATGGCTTACGAGGCTATCCCTTCTTCAAACCCGTAAGCTCGCCCTCACTCTCATTAAAAATTTCGTTCTCCAGGGACCTGGGACGACACAGCAGCTAAAAATACTCTGCTGTCAGAACAAAGGATGTCTTCTGCCATGCGGCACAGCCATGGGCGCCACCTTCGACGTTGACTTGATGAAGAAGGTGGGGAACCTACTTGCCGGTGAAGCACTGTGCCGACACATTGCCGTCATCTTAGGTCCCGTGGTCTGTCTCCAGAGGTCTCCTCAGATCGGCCGCGGCTTTGAGGCCTTTGGCGAAGATCCGTTTGCAAGCGGCATTCTTGGAGCTGCTTATATCCGAGGTATCCAGGACAGAGGCATCGCTGCCTGCATCAAGCACTTTGCAGCCCACGACCAGTCATTCTCCAGTACAGAGGATAATTGCGTTATGTCTCAGCGGACTCTTCGAGAAATGCACGCCTTGTCCTTCCAAATTGCCATTAAGCACTCGAACCCCTGGGCAGTCATGACATCCTACAACAAGATCAACGGCGTTCATGCCAGCGAGAATGTCAATTTGTTACAGGAGATCCTTCGTGAAGACTGGGCATACGACAATATGGTCCTCAGTGACTGGTGGGGGACGTACAGCACAACCGAAGCCATGACTGCCGGCATGGACCTTGAAATGCCCGGTCCAACGGTTTGGCGAGGCGGCGCTCTGGTTCACGCTGTGGGGAGCCGCAAGCTCCCCGTCTCCGTCATCGATACGTCCGTGAGAAGGGTCCTGGAGCTGGTCTGCAAGACCCAGCCGGCGCTGGCCGAGGCCGTGTACGACATCACAGCCAACGATACCGATGAGAATCGGCAGTTTATCCGCAAGGTAGCTGCAGAGTCTGTCGTCCTCCTGAAGAACGACAACAAAACCCTGCCTTTAAACGGAAGGGACGGCAAGACCTATGGTCTCATTGGCGACCACTGGAAGAATGCCGCATTCGCTGGAGGTGGCAGCTCAGAGGTTGACCCTTACTACTGCGTCCAGCCCTACGACGCTCTACTGGAAAACGTGCCCAAGGAAAGAATCTCGGTGGAGGTTGGATGCTACTGTAAGTGTTCGGTCCACTAGACTCGTCAGTCAGAAGACTAACAACAACCAGCACATCGCTGGCAGCCTTTAATCTGGAATGAGCTGGAGAACCCTGTCACTAAGAAACCCGGTTTCCAGATCGATTTCTACCAGGAGAACCCTGAGGAAAACCCCGACACACCCATCTTTCATAGTGACACAACCGAAAAGAGCTACATGCTATTCGCCGATTGTCTGCCCAAGGACTTCCCAGCGGATTACTTCGTCAAGATCAAGTCCATCTTCACAGCACCCCGCGCCATGCACTGGCGCTTCGGCCTGAGCGTTGGCGGCAAAGCGAAGCTGTCACACAACGGGAAGACTATCATTGACCTGTGGACGGACCATCCCGAGAAGAAGAAGGATGATGTCACGCCCTGCTTTAACGGCTGCTCGATGGAGAGGTTTGCTGAGTTTGACCTCGCCGAGGGCCAGCAGATCGAGCTCGAGTTCCTGCTTACCAACCAGGGTCTCGGCACCCCGACAGGTGTAGCGCCAGCCGCCGGCATCAGACTCGGAGGTTCTGAGGTCATCGACGAGGATAAATCAATCGCTGCTGCTGTCGAGCTAGCCAAGAATGTCGATGTACCCATCATCATCACGGGTATCTCATCTGATTATGAGCTGGAAAACGCGGACCGCAGCTCTCTGTCGCTCCCAGGACGAGTTGACGAGCTCATCGAGCGTGTTATTGACGCCAACGCCAATACTGTAAGCATTATCCTCGAGTCCCGTGAGCCCACCACTGACACTGGTGATCCAAGATCATCGTCACACAATCGGGATTGCCAATCCTCATGCCGTGGGCACAGAAAGCTTCGGCCATCGTCCACGCCTGGCTCGGTGGCCAGGAGGCCGGCCACGGCATCACGGACGTGCTCTTTGGAAAGTCGAACCCGTCCGGCAGGCTGGCTTTGACGTTCCCTAAGCGTCTCCAAGACACGCCTACCTTCCTTACTTTCGGTAAGGCCGACCACGACACCTACTACGGTGAAGGCGTTTTTGTTGGCTACCGCTACTATGAGAAGGTCCAGACCGAGCCCGAATTCTACTTCGGTCATGGCCTGTCTTACACCAATTTCGAATATTCAAACCTCGTTGTCCCCAACGAGTTCACCGCAAGCAAAGACCATCAGATGGAGATTTCCGTGGACGTACAGAACACGGGCAGCCTGGCCGGCGCCGAAGTTGTGCAGGTGTACATCACGGATCCAGAGTCAAAGCTGCAACGCCCGGAGAAGGAGCTCAAGGCGTTCAGCAAGGTCTACCTCGAGCCGGGAGAGAAGCGAACCGTCAAGCTGTCTCTTGACAAGTACGCCCTCTCGTACTGGTCTCAAGAGCACAACAGATGGCTAGCCGAGGCTGGCAAGTTCGAGGTCGTGGTGGCACGCAGCGCTGATCCCAAGGACGAGGTGCTGCGGCAGGACTTCGGCTTGAGTAAGACGTTCCTGTGGAGTGGACTGTAAACCTAGTACTTTGTCCATATAGTGAACAGTGAGCGCGGTTAGCCAAGCGACATGAAAGCGCCGACGATATAGGTCGAATGGCGAGCGTTTGAGAGAGAACTGTGTGGCATTCGTGCCCGTCGACCTGTGATCGTGTGAAGAAGTTGTTTCCCGCTGCAGGATACTAGCGCATGCTGACAGTCATGGCCTGCATTTCGCCATGTCTCGCCGTCTTCTCACCTCGCATGACATCAGTGTCGACGCATGTTTCTTGATAATCAGGTACGCAGGATTCGAGAGCACCAGTCAAGAGGTCCTCTATTCTCACCGAGAGCTTTCGTCTTCGCCCTGGAGAGCGAAAGCGTGTGCTGCGCGAGTGAACAGTAGACAACATGCACCAAGGGGCAGATCGCACCGTGAGAGTTGAACATTGATTCCGGAAGACCGTTTCCAGTCCCATTTTTGTACACGAAGCCGCTTTCCAGATGCTTCCGTCCGAGATGCCCGGCAGATATTCCCTTGAACCCGCGAGTCCCATGCCCGGCCCCATTATCGTCACACTCGCCCATCTCGTGGATTGATACAAAGCGCCACTCCCATGCTGCTCGCTTTACCCCTAATGCTTGTTTTGATCGCTTAGAACATGCCACCGCCCATTCCACCCCTCTTCTGGCTCTCGGCCTGCATGACCTCGGAGGCCTTCATGTGCGCCTCGAAGAACTTGGCGGCACAGCGGTCGAGGCAGACGGACTCGCCCTTGTTGAGCTCGGCTTCGCGGTTGTCGGGCAGGCACTTTGTTTGGCAGGCCTTGGTGAGGCTGGAGAAAGTCAGTAGCCGTCGGCAATGAAAGACAGTCATGCAGCTTACCGGTTGTGCATGTCGGCCAGGAGGCGCATCTCAGACTCGGCCATGGCGACCTTCTCCTCCGAGGTAGGCTTGGGGCGACCGCCCATTCCGAGGAAAGACATGATATTGGTGTGAATTGGCCTGAGGAGGATTATGGGTGATTGTTTCGGGTTGCTTGCGCGATTCGGTCGTATTTTTGATGCCAGGGGGAAGATGCGGATGCTAGGCTTGAGCTCGAGATGCCGTCGTCGATGGACGTCGAGATTTTAGCTTCTATCTTATCAGCGCGATAGACTGCCACAATCTGAGATCCGAGATTTAGCCGACTACGTTCTGATAAGGCGCGCGATAAGAAACTTCGCGTCAGTTAAAGCGACGGCGAAATTTTGGAACTTCGTCGTCTTTGAATACCCTCACTATCACAATCCCTCCAGATGGTAAGCCGGCACCCGCATCTCTTTATTACTCCCCCTCCCTCTTCCATGATGATCCGCTATGCCTTAGAACCGCTGCGTCTGACACAGCTTGCTGTGACTTGATGCATAACTGCCCACATATCTGACACCAAACTCTTCAACACTTTCTTGTTTTGCCCGTCTTTTCTCGACACACAAGCTAACAAGTTTCCAGACGCGATGACCTCAGTCCAGTGCCTGAGGGTGTGTAGACCCTCCATTCGGGCGCTCGCAGCCCCGGCGGCCGTGCGACCCTTTCATGTCGGGCGGTCGAGTTTTACCAGTCGGCTTCTCCGCGATGACCGCGACAACAACCGCGCCGCAAGTGCGGAGGCAATCGAGGAACGGGACACAGAGTTTAAGAAGATACGCCAGAAGACGTTAGGGGAGGCGGGCGAGAAGGAGCTGTTTAGCCAGACACATCCGCGGCTGAAGTCGCGCGAGGGCCGTGTGTCCATCGCAAAATTCAGAACAAACTGGCTCAACCAAGATCCGCCTGACTCTTCCAAACATGTGACGCTTGACGGTACGCTCTTTTCATAATCTGCCCTTGACTCGGCCGGCGCTTGTGCTGATGAGGGACAAGGTCGCATCCAGTCGATTCGCAAGCACGGCAACAAGCTCATCTTCGTCACGCTGGTCAACGACAAGAAGGCGATCCAGGGCATGATCAACTTTAAGAACATGAAGCCACCCATGCCCCTGGATGCCTTCAAGCTTTTTGGCCGTATGATTGAAAAGGGCGACCACATCTGTAAGCTGCCGTGATATCAACGTAGATCGAACTGCCTGTTCTAACAACCACAGCCATCACCGGCCTGCCCGCCCGAAGCGGCACCGGCGAGCGCATCCTCGAGGCTCACATCCTCCCTGAGCTCCTCTCCCCCGCCCTCGAGCAGATTCCCGAATCCCTCACCGACCCTGAGACCAAATCCCAGAAGCGTCACGTCGACATGCTCGTGAACCCCGAGGTCGCAGATACCCTCCGCCTCAAGTCCCATCTCATGCAGCACATCCGTAACCACTTCGTCGAGGACGACTTCCTTGAAGTACAGACCCCCATCCTCGCCCAGAACGCCGGCGGTGCCGTTGCCCGACCCTTCACCACGCACGCTACCGAGTTCCCCTCCAAAGAGCTTTCTCTCCGCGTTGCCCCCGAGCTTTGGCTGAAGCGCCTCGTCATCGGCGGTCTGCACAAGGTCTTTGAGATGGGCCCCTCCTTCCGCAACGAGGGCATCGACGCCACCCACAACCCCGAGTTCACCACGTGCGAGTTCTACAGCGCCTACACCAACCTCGACGACCTCATCCGCATCACCGAGTCCCTCCTCCACGGCCTCGCCACCCGATGCGACGATCTCATCGCCAACGAGCTCACCTCGCTCCCGCGCATCGACCTCGACAAGTTTGCCGCCCCCTTCCAGCAGGTCGAGTTCCTCCCCTCCCTGGAGGCGGCGCTCGGCTTCCGTCTCCCCAACCTCACCGGCCCTGACGCCCTCCCCGAGCTGCTCGCCGTCCTCAAGCTCGCCGGCGTGCCCCTCCCGGGCGGCAGCATCCCATCCACCCTCCCCAAGCTCCTCGACCGACTCGCCGCCGTCCACCTCGAGCCCAAGTCCTTCGGCCGCCCCGCGTTCATCACCCACCACCCGGCCTGCATGTCCCCCCTCGCTAAGAGCTTCCAGTGCCCCCGCACCGGCCAGCTCGTGTCCGCCCGCGCCGAGCTATTCGTCGACGGCCGCGAGCTCGCCAACATGTATGAGGAGGAGAACGACCCCGCCGCGCAGGCGCGCAAGCTCGCCGAGCACCGCGTCATGGCCGGCCAGCAGCCGGGCGAGGAGGGGGCCGCCGAGGACGGCGCCCTCGACCGCGACATGGAGGCCGCGCCGCTGGACAAGAGCTACATCAAGGCCATGGAGGCCGGTCTGCCGCCCACGGGTGGCTGGGGCTGCGGCGTCGACAGGCTCGTCATGCTCTTCTCGGGCGCCAACCGCATCAGCGACTGCTTGACGTTCGGCACGCTGAGGAATGTGGTCGGGCTCTCGGCCGAGGGTCCCGCGCCGGCGGCGTCCGAGCAGGAGACCACTGATGGAAAGGGCAAGCCAGAGGATAAGTGAGATCCGTAATACGTGGGCAGGGGTGTTGATGCTGAGACGATAGCTGAAGATGATGTGACGCGAGGATCTATACCACTGTTGGCTTTCGAGCATGTAGAAAACTGTACCATATTGTAATACCACATGTCAAATGAGCCTTTCGAGACAGTCTGACCTTCCTACGAGTTAGCAGCATGTTCGACAGTCACCGAAAGCATGAACACGCGTAATGGAAAGTTCTGTATTGATCGATTTTAGTTTCTCAGTCGATGCCAATCTTGCTGAGTATCTAATCCAGTCAAAAGCCTCTTCCGCCCAAGCCCCATCGTGCTCAACCTATGCAGCTCAGGAAAACCAAGACATTCAACGGGTTCATGCCTGGCAAGTATACCCAGCAGGTGTGTCAAAGAGCCAGTCGGGTAGGCCTCAAAGGGCCAGATAGGGTCGGAAAGAGCGATTGAAAGTCGATGCCGCGCATGTCGATGATGCGCGTGTTGATGATTCTTGATGGTTCGCGTCCTGATGATTCGCTTCTTGATGATTCTCGTCTTGATGATTCGCGTGCTGATGCTGTGTGTGCCGAAGTGCACATGTCATCGCAATGAGCCAAAGGAAAGGAAAATACTCAAGGAAAATACGCAAGGAAACAACAAAGGAAACCCCCCAAAGCGCCAGAACTTCCGGGCCCAACACCAACTGGCAAAAGCATCGTTATTTGTCGCTGCGGTCAGCGGTTGATATGCAACAGGATCTGTGTCTGGTCAGCGGGTGGCGATGTTGCGCGGGAAAGGGGAGCCATTGACATACCTGGTATCCGTGTTGAAGGTGAAGTAAAGCCCCCGTGTGGACTTGCGAATACGATGGTAAAGAGAAACAAAGACGAGACCGCAAAGGTCTGAGGTCAACCATCGAGCCTTCCTGTACTGGTGGTGGAAATCACCAGAACGCACGCTCTTTGGCCTCATCCTTTACCTTTCGAGTCTGGATATTGTGAGCATAGAGGCTCTCCCAGCTCTGAGGGTCGAGGTGCTCCTGGAATGGCTGGACAGGCTGCTTCGGCTGCTTGGACTCGGCAGATTCGCCGTCGGGCGCGCGGTTGCTGGTGTAATCTGGATCCAGGTGCATGCCCAAGGCTTCGGCGAACCTGTTCTTCGCGTCGAGGAGGTGGGCTATGTAGCCGGCTAGGCGCCAAATGGCCGAGTTATCGTGGAGTCGTCGCCGCGCATTGCACGGCATCTCCGCCGCCCAATGCTGGGTCCAGACCGGGTGGTCGCTCAAGGGCTCAGCCACGAAGGCATTCTCGGGCATTTCGGCGATCATCATGTCGGGTAGCGGGGTTTCGAAGTCGGGATCGGCCGGCGTGCTGGATAGGATGTCCGAGATCAGGTGCTTCTCTCTCATCCAGTGGTGGTAGTCCTCATGCTCGATCGCCTCCGTGAGACGGCACGGGGAGCAGACTCGCTGGCTGGCGACGCGAGAGGCCATTCCGGCTTCGTAGCAGGGCGAGGCATAGACGTGTCCGCATCGCGAGCATGGCCAGCGCTCCTGCATGACAACCTTGACCATATCCGCCTGTAGGGGATAGCGGTCACCGGTAGTGAGGGCGGCGAGAATCTGTTGCTCGATGTTGGAGATTCTCGAATGGTCCGCCTCAGTGCGGTCCTCCGGATCAGTGGCCTGAAGCTCCTCGATGTAGGCCTTTAGGTTCCGGACGAACACGTGGATCAATCCGAAGTCCATCGGGATAAGAGCAAGATACTTCATCAGAAGTGATCCCTTGTCAAGCAAGTCGTATCCCATCTCGGCTGACTTCAGGTAAGCTGTGAGAACGGTGCTCATGACGGCTTGACGGGTGTTGAGCCGTGTCGGCCCCCAAGTCAGCACTCGAGTGCTCTCACGACCCTTGGCGGGCCCAAACCAGGCCTTTGGGAAGAAGTCAAGCCTGATGAATTCGGCGTCGCGTCGCCAACCAATCCAATTGATGTAGTCCATCAGGGGAATCAGGGTGCCGAGATGCATGAGCTCGCACGTGTTGATGGTCAGGCTTTCCAGCCTCGGCAGCAGTTCGATGATGGTCGCCGTGAGCTTGACGTTCAGGTACGGGATGTGGCTCAGCACGAGATGACGGATGTTGGTGCCGTGCTGGGCGAGGCCACGGACTATTCGCTCGTTAGCATCGTGTCCAAAACCAAGGGGGGAAAAGACATCATCTCACCCATCCCTGAGACGTGAGAGAGCTGGGCGAAGTACTTCCGCCGAGCGAATCTGTCCAGTTCCCGGACACTCTGAACCTCCTTCAAGACCTGCTCGTACTTATTCTTGTGCTCAGCAAACTCGGAGACAGTGCAGTTGCGACCCAGGGTGCGGTTGCTCCAGATGCCGGTCCTGACGTGCCTGGCTGCTTCAATGGCCATGACTTTGCCTTCAGCAACGGGCCATTTGTCTTCGATGAATCTGGCAGTCCATCCGGGACGCACATCATCGGGACAGTAGAGGACGTTGGGGGCCGACCAATGGCCACGACCAGTCACCACGAGGTAGCGACCCGGAGGTACAATTGTGGGAAGCGCCCAGGGCGTGAAAATGGCATTAAGCAGCGTGTTCGACCAGTCGCAGAACCCCATGGAATCAGGCTCAAGGAGGTCCCAGATACCCTTGACATCAAGTTAGTATCGACAAGTAACAGACAGAGACGATATTTGAGGACGTACCACCGAGCCGAGGAACCTGTATCTCATGTAGCGAGAAACTGCGCTGATGCGACTGATGTCAGCGAAGCTAAGGTACGGCTTCAGATCATCCATCATGATGCCGAAGAACCGCTCCGCCTCACGCAACGTCTGATGTTGGGGCAGAGTATTGTTCTAAACCCGTTAGTTTCATGATTATCGTGGAGAGGAAAGAGCTCACGGCGAGGGGGTATTGGTTCTGCTTCTCGGCCCGGCAGATACTGCGGATCATGTCCCAGTCCTTCTTTGTCGGCTGGCCGGAGAAGCTGATCATCTTGTTATGGCCGGTCATGGCAGAGGTGACCAGGTTGGCTTGGTAGCGCAGGAAAATCTTCTCCTCGGCAGCTTCAGCCTGCGTAGGAGGGGCAAGCACGACCGTGGGCGAAAAGCCCGTGGCTCGCTTGAACTGGGCGGTGATTTCAACCATGTCGATTGGTGGTGGTCTAGGGGGTGTTATCGCCAGTGTATCGCCTGCGTGAGTCAGGCAGTTAGTCAAGTGATGGTGGTCAAGAGGTGAAATGCTGATGGGAATGGGCGGGATGGTTATGAAGTGGCGAGCTAGCAAGAGGCCTTGAGCGTCAACGAGCTGAGACTCGTTTCTCTCTCGATCAAATTGAAGAGTGAGAAGAACAAGGTGCGTCGGTTGGCAGGAAGGAGTTGGATCCCAATCAACTTACGGATTGCAATGGCAAGTAGCGCTGGATCAGTTGATGTGACCAGCAACACGGGGTTGTCGGGGCTGTATTTCGAAAGATGTCAGCCTCGTAGTCCTAAGCATGAGGCTATCGCTTTGGTACCTCGCTGCTTGCCCAGGACGAGAACCTTGGTGAGTACGGTGAAGAACGAATAGAGGCAGGTGAAGAGTATCAGCCTCTGGATGCCAGGTGATGGACAACTACCCGGGTCAGATGAGCTGGGGAAGGAAAGGGAGAGCAGCAAGTGGGTGGGCTGAGGAAGATGGGAAGAGGGTGATGGGGAGTGTGAAGGAGCTGTTGTGTAGAAGCAAGGGCTGGGGGGAAACGAAAGACGGAGGCGCTGGGAGGAAAGACAGGAAGTTACCTGATTGAGGGATCTGGGCCCTTATGAGGAGTGCCGGCTGAGCAATTGCTTGAACTTGGTGGCTAAGCTCCGAGAGCAACGGGACCTTTGAAGGAGGCAAGCCAGTGCTGTGGCCTGTTGTTTGGAGGTAGTTGCTGAAGAAGCTTAGTAGAAAGTGAGGTTTGGGTAGAAGGAGAGAGAAGAGCAGAAGAGGGGTGTGGAGGGGGAAACTGCAGTTGCCGGCGGGTTGAGATGTAGACGGGGGTTGCGGACCCGGCAAGACCGAATTGAGACAAATCCCGGCGGTGTGGGTCCCGGCAAGGTCGGAGATGCGGGTCCCGGTAGGGCAATGTTCTTGTTAGGGCACAGAATAGGGCCGCTTCTATAGAAGTGAGTCGTTTGCTCTCGGTGCTATTGTGATGCTGACGCTAAATAGGAAAGAGCAGAGATACAACTCACGAGGCAGTTGTGTTGGAAGGTTTTTGCAGAAAGTCTATGACTTAGGCAGAACGACATTAAGACACTATGGCACTGACTCCAAGTAGCAATGAGGTTGATGGACGCTCGATGACCCAATATAAGTGTCGAGAAGCGAGTCTATGTAGCTGAACATGTCGAGACTTCCCGATAGGGATGATTGACTTTCCCGAGATTCAAGATGATATAAGACGTGTTTGAGGATAGCTGCGAGGTACGCCGGCCAAGATACTCGGAAGCTGCTGACGAACATGACCTTTGGTCTTTCGCAGCTTTCACAACTTTTGCATCTTGCCCTTCCCAACCCTTTCCGTTTCTGAAGACTCGACTGACGCTTGGTATCCGGCAATGCAGCATTGCTCAAAGTGTCTGCTACCATCAAGGCAACTAGACAGGCGCCTGAAGCTGGTCCTCCTCGCGGCCGAGAGAGGGAGGTTGCGCGGTGTTAGTTGTTCACCCTAAACAGCTAGTGGGCGGGTCCAGCTGGCGATGTCACAGCCTGCACGCCTCTCCCCAGATCAAAGAACCCTTTCGGGACGACTTGACCATCACTTGACCGAATTATAGAGACAAAGAACTTGTCATTGTCAGACGCCGAACGAGGCCTCGATGAGAGCTGACAATTGAAAGCAGATAAGCAGAGGCTCAATCAATCGACCGGCAGCGCCTAGCGAGTATGTCAAACATGGCATAGATCGAGAAAAGTGCAAGTCAATACGGGCCCAGATCATGTACCGCCAGTTGAAACAATCGACATCAGCCAGATGGAGAGACGAACCCTGTTGCGTGAGGCAGATAGGAATCAATGAGACGCCAGCCCGGTTGAAGAAGAGAACACGAAAAGAGAGCTTGATGACATTGAAGGGAATCACTCACAATGTGGAACAATCGACGTAGCTGTGCGAGCACAAGACAAGTGGTTGGTGGGCGGTGGAAAGGTCGCTCCCGTACTAACCATCACGATGCCGCAGGCTCAAGCTTGTTCGCCTCATCGATCGGTGCGCGTGATGGGGCTGTCAAACGAAACGTGGACAAGAAGGAAGCCAGGAATAAGCCAAGTTGCGATCAGAACACCAGAGCTTAAATCGAAACTTCCATCGGGGGGTAGCACACGTGGAAAGGAAGCTGTTCGCCTGTTCCTCTCACTCGGGAAGACACAGGCAGCCTCACGGTTCGACAAGAGCATTCAATTCCACCAGATATACATCGATGATACAGAAAACCTGTTGGGCACGTCGCCGCTGAGCCCAGGCCTGTATGGCAAACTTCGTGGGCTCTACCCAGCACCCATCGCGTCGACTGGAGTTGGGCTCGAAGGAACAACCCCAAACTTGTCTCGGGAAAGCAAGTGTCCATGACCAGAGGCTGCTGATGGAAGAGAGGAAACTGCAGGCTCGGCTGGATCCGAGAGTCTGGGGCAGAGTACACAAGGGTCTGGAGAAGCCGACTATTCCGGGCGCGGCCAGACATGCGGACCCGAACGGCATCCGGCTTTGGCGGGCAGCCACGTTCTCGTCATGTGCAGAGTCGCATGAGGGTTCTTTCGGCGTCCGAGAGATATCGCCAAAGCCGGGCCCATTAACCAAGGGCTCAGGGGCAGGGTACCGAGTAGTCTGCTGCCTAGACAAGGGACCAGTGCCGACGTTGTTGGACAGGCCCTGGGGTAGATCCTGCGGCTCGTGAGCATCTCCGTCGAGTCCGATGACGACGTTGTTCTGCCCGAGTCAGTGACTATCTCGAGTCGGCTACCCCGAGAGCTGAGGTATGGGACGAACCTGTCTCATGATGATTTCAGGTTCGATAACAAGTACGTCTCGGTGCATGAAAACAACAATATCAGGCCAAGGTGGCACTACTCTATCCTCACGCCGCCGCCTGGAAAGATCAGCCAGATCCGAAACGACGACAGCCCAAATGCAGGGATCAAGCAGTTCACGAAATCCAAGCCCAACATGAAATGAGCAGACGCAGAAACACACGCAACGACTGATTCAAGACCTCGAAAGCAAAGCATGGCAGGGTGAAGAAAAAAGGACAGCAATCAGAAAAGTAGGAGGAATCGACACATTGACGGTGCCTACTGGTCCTTGGACATAGAGGTTCACCATGTTGGGGTCACATCGACCACCCACCCGTGTACGCAGGACCCCCTTCCCCGGTTTCCACATCTTGATTTCAAACCGATCCATCTCCAGAGCCAGCACGGTGCAGGTGCATGCCTCTGTCGTGTGGGAGAGTCCTCGGGTCGGGCGACAGAGGGGTCGCAGCCGATTGTCAGCCGGGAAGGTGTGTGTCAAACTAGCCAATGCTGGCTGGCTGACGTCGGCATGCGATCTCCCAGCCGAGGCGAGATGGCCCCGTACCCTCCGAACCAAGCGGGTGTCAAAGATCAACGGCTGTACTCGGCCAACGGCTGCTTCGGGCTGGCTGCATGTTACCAGTAAGACATTCGACGATTCGGAAGTGGCGGCAGTGAAGGCGATAACAAGGTTGACCAGAGTGGCATCGCCAGGCGGCAGAACTTCAAAAACGCCGTGGATAGCGTTGTAGTGGTGGCACTGGGTGTGGAGTGGAGGCCAGCGTGGAAATCTTGCGCACATGACCGCCTTTTCTGTCTGCGACTGGAAGTGATCCGAAGGCCGAGATCCTGCGTCCATCAGTTGCGCGCAACAGGGCCTGGAAGATGGAGGGTGGGATGACGAGCTGCGATTTTCCATGCCCCATGCTGGCCATGCTGGGCACGAGTCAGTCTGGCGAAAGGATTGGAGATCATGCTGAGGACGGATTATCATTCCAAGATGGCGTCGTCGTCACCCCAAGCAGTTAGGCCAGTCATGGTCTGGCGAAGGCGTCTGGTGAGCATCTTTGTGGGATGCGGGCATGGTTCGTCCAACCGTCAACCAGGCCCTGGCCTTACCTCATGGACCCCATACAATCGCGCGATTGTGAGTGGGTGTCGAGGTGTCTAGATCTGTCGTGAGACTGCAGCTGCGGAGACGGATGCTCGACGAGGGCAGGTGGACGAGAACGACGGGCGGCAAAAGTTGACGTGTTGTTGGCCACGCGCGTTACCGATAGATGAGCCTGTCGCCATGCCGTGTTGAGCAGTGAGTCGTTGGGTGGGTGGTGGGCCGTGAACAGCAAGGCTGGCGATGCATGTGGGGAGAGGAGGGGCATTCGGTGAGGTGGTCAGGCTGACGATGACGGCGGATGAACGCGCAAGACGCAATGCGATGGAGGGGTTGAGAACATTACGACATGGTGGGGGTGGGCGGGCGTCTCTTTCCCCAGGGAAGATACTTCCCAACAAGACCGTCGCATGAGCAGGAGCCGGAGCAGTTCGTGGTTCGTACCTTCTCGGTTCATGGTCTCCCAACTAAGGTATCCTAGTACTTGTTACTTCCTGGTCCCATGTCGATGGTGCCTGCCTTCACCGCCCACAAGACGCAAGAAACAGGGAAGGAGAGCAATCTGGAGCTCGGGAGGCGTTAGGAAAAGGCGTGGGCGGAACAGGGCGGTGCAGGTGTAAGCAGGCCCGTCCAGTTGAGGTTTCGGGCGGCAAGCGCACTGCTGTGAGATGGGTTGGAGGGGCATCGATGGAACGATGAGTTGGCGGTGGTCCCCTTACCGGGCGGTTCCTTGCAGTCTGGTGCTCGCAGGCACAACCTCGCGGCGCAGGGCAGCCTGACCCAAGGTCGAGATACAGCAACGGTCGCATGAAAAACACCACGTCGCGCCATGGACATCCCAGCACAGCACTGTTGACGGGCGTCGGTGTCACTGACTCGGAGCGGCGATGACTTCAGATGGCTACCTGAGCCTGGACACACCGTGCCCTTTTACAGTCCGTTTCTCTACCTGACCCGGCTAACACGTGCACGAATAAACCGACGTGCGATCCACCTCTGCTTCATGCGCTTTGGTCCTGCGGCGAGACCTCTCTCCTCCTAGAGACAGACCCTGGGATGCGATGCGATGCGCGACACGCGCCGGCCTTCGAAACCACAGCGGCAGGCAGGGCAACCGGACCAGGTCAAAAGAGGAACCAATCCGACCAAACACGTTCGGATGCCCTCCCCGACCCGCAGATGCAGGCAGGTGTTTGGTTGGTGGCGGTCGTTGCGGTGCAGCAGACAAGGAGCCGACGAGGAAGAGAAGGAAGAAAAAATTCAGTTCCAATCCCTGACCGTCGCCGATGACTCTGAAATCTCGGCTTCACGATGTGATAGCGGCAGAGCGGCTCCCGGGAGGGCGACGAGGGTCCAATAGTCGGGCGAGGTGGGAACGTGGTCGATCAGCTGTCGAAATTGAGTGCTTGGCTCGGCCCTGTCCTGGCGCCCATCGCGCATCTCTTGCGGTCGTTAGCTCGGAAGGGTCCGTAATAATTTCACCTTACCGTCCAGGTCCTTATAATTAGTGGCAGGCTAGGAGACATTGTTTGAGATGGGATATTTCCCACGCTCCTCCTTCGTGTCACAGGTTGGGGGTCTAGATGTGGCGGCTGCGACAAGGGCCGATGTCAGTTATATTCGGAAACCGGCCCTTCATCTCGCTGGGGATCTCTGCTTCCCATCGAAGGGGCATGGGCTGCCGAAAAGCGAAATGCAAATATGATCTGCCAACTATGGGGTTGCTCCTGAGAATCTCCGTGATCCCCGTATCGCCCTAACAGCGTTCGCACGCGCCCTGGCGTCCCTCGCGTGTTCAAGGGTCAGACCCTGAGCGGCAGCTAGGGGTGGAGGCAGGACGACGGGGCGCCGACATGGATCCAAATGCCAGGACGAGTGGATCTCGATTTATTGCTTTTTTCCGCCCACGGGCCCCAGGTGTGCAGCCTGTCCATTTTGCCCAGGCTGGCTGCCACCATGGCACGCCGAAGCGCTAGCAATGCTCGTTTCGACGCTGTACTGTGGGCCGGTCTCGCTGCAGTCGACATCGATCGTCTGTCCAACGTCAGTCGTCCAACGTCGAAAACGTGTGTGCCGCCGGCCAGCGGGCATCACGGCTGCACATCCTGCTGATCGTGATACTGGGAGCACAACTGTTTGGGGGAAGCGTCTGCGATCTCGGGCAGACGACCCCTCCGTGCCATTCCGGGTCCAGTCAAGCCGCGCAGGTGATCGGCATCCAGAGATTGATAGGGCTCGGCAGAGAGGACTCGAGGCCGGTCGGTACCCCCTCCCCCTCTCCTCATTTTCCCTCTTTCCGGACGGCAAGACGGTTCTTGTCTCGTTGTCTCGGGGGCGGTCTGGTCAGGGTGGGTGGGTGGATGGAATAGCAGAACTCAGATGCGCACCAAGCCTCGCCCACACTTTGGGTCACATGGCGATGGGGAGAATGCGACTAGGCCCTAGTGTCTCGACGAATTCCGCACTCGTCCTATCAGTTCTGAGGCAGCAAGTCACCGCAGGGGACCGAGCTGCTTGCCGGTCTGGTGGTGGTGGTAGTGGCGGCGGCGGCGGTGGGTAGAAACGGCTCGATCGCTCAGGTCTTTCAGCGCAGAAGCGCCTCGTTGGATTCCGCTTTGTCGGATGAGACGATGGACGACGCATGGCCGGCCGCAGGCCTCGAGGGTCAGGCCAGGACGAAGACGGTGCGAAATGTCAGAGCTGGACGGACAGTCAGAGGGTCGCGGTGTTCTAGCTGCGCAGAGTGGCATGCCGGTACTTGGTCGTGGCCGCGTGCTCGGCAGAGGTAGCTACCGTGCGAGTGCACAGTGTCGGTCGTGCTGTGCATCAGGTGGATCCCCTTGTCGCTCAGGATGGCTGGGCTGGGACAAAACAGGACAAGACGCGTTTAGTGCTCGATTTGTGTTGTCAAGCTTCGGCTTTTAGTGGTGGAGGCCCTGCAGAAGCGTGTGGCCTGGCCAGGCTTGGGGCCGCCTAGGCACTGCCGTCGCAACGTCTTTCACGCTGGGCTGGCCTGAGGTCACAGGTAAGGCGTGGTCAATGGTTAATGCACAAAGATGGGGCACGTACACAACGCACCTCCATGTCATTAGGCAGGGTGACGTCGCTCGCCGCAGACATCACGCGAGGCGGCCAAGCGGCATCCAATATGGCTGGACGACACACCTCATATCGGAGGCGGATGGTGTGTGTGGTGTGGTGCGAGGTGAGGGAGGGAGGTACTGTACCCTTCTGAGGCAGAGAGACGGCTGGGACAGGTATACGGTACACAGGCTTTGCATACCGCCGCCGCCACAGCGCTGTACCTATCTACCTACTAGCCTGCCTGCCTGCCTGGGTATTTCCATTTCGTGATGAGCGGGCGGCTGATGAATGCCCCCTATTCCTGCCGAGTTTCTTCGAGCCTCCCTCTCACCGCACGCACCCGAGTTGGTCTGGGGTCGGTGTCAATCTCGTCCTTCTCCTCTCCTGATACAACACTCCGGTGGGAATCACCACAGTGCGTGCATGCCTGATCGAGGCAGGAGAGACCGATAGTCAGGCAAATGATGCCGTTCGCTGAAACACCTTGACACGATCGTCAAAAAGGTTCAGACAGAGATTGGAGATTGGGAAGCGGCGACCTGTGAAAATGCTCGTATCCCTGCCCGTCCTGCGTCGCGCCGGACGGGTCTTGCAATTTGCGGCCCACTCGCTTATGACAGCACAGGCCACCAAGCGCAAGCCCAACCCGGCAACGACAGGGAAGGCAGGGGCAGCCGGGGGGGTGTGGAGGGGCCGCCAGGGAAGCTCCTGCCAATGCTCCGTCGCGGCGGCCCCACCTGCATTCAACTCCCAGTCACGTCCTTGGGATGGTCACGGTTGTGGTCACGGTCAGGGAAGTTACACCTGGACCGCAGCCTCTCGTTCAGTCAGTCAGGCGGTCGGGGGTCCCCTTCGCGCCGCGCCAGAGTCACTGTGACTTTTTCCTCAGACCACCAGCGACCCAATCCCGACCCGACCCCATCGCCCATTCTGCCCATTTGCCCATCGCCGTATCAGCGGCAGAGGCAGAGACCACCAGAAGCCCCCTGCGCTCACCATCCTCAACCTGTGGACGCCCTCCTCACACCCTGGCTGGGCCATTCGTAGGGCAAAGCACGGCAAATAAGTATCCGCCGCCTTCCGTCCTCTTCTTTTTCTTCTCTCCTCCTTCCCTTCCTCCCACAGCCTGGTTCATCAGTAATCCTTTTTTACTGCTTTCCTTCCACCCCAAGAAGTCTATTTCATTGTGATACCCGAGTCTCGACTCAACCTTAGATACCCACCCGCACCCGGCTTCTTGCACGATACCCCTTTCAACCACCTCACCCCTTTCACCAGAAACCAACCAGCAAAATGGCCGAGGAACAGAAGCCCGTCGCCGTCGAGGCCCCCAAGGAGGAGATCACCACTCCCGCCACCGCTCCTGCCGTCGAGACCCCCGTCGTTGACGCTCCCGTCGAGGCCAAGCCCGTCGAGACCACAGAGACTGCTCCCGCCGCCGCCACCACCGAGGAGGCCACCACGACCGCCGCCACCGAGACCCCCGCCGAGGCTGCTGCCACTGAGACCCCCGCCGCTCCTGCTGCCGAGGAGGCCAAGGAGGAGGTCACCCCCATCGAGGAGGGCCAGCTTGAGCACAAGGGCCTGAACTTCCCCAAGTACGTTAAGCGCCACCTGAACACGCCAGGATCGTGCTAACCATCCCAGGAACTTCATCTACTCCAAGCAGTTCTTCTGGTTCGGCTCCGACGCCGTTGAGCCTTCTGCTCTCTCCCACTACCGCCGCAGCGAGAAGAACGTCGAGGCCGGCCGCAACATCACCGCCTGGGCCTCTCAGACCGGCAAGGGCCTGCTCTTCTTCGGCGAGAAGGCTAGCCCCGTCGGCGTCATCAACCTGGTTAGTTACATTGCCCTACTTTTATTCCTTCTTTTCTAACAAGCCGCCAGTCCGAGGCCAGCGAGCCCGTCACCGACGGCCCCAACAAGTTCTTCTTCACCGCCAAGGGCCACAAGCACGCCTTCAAGGCTACCAGCACCGCTGAGCGCGACAACTGGGTCGAGCAGCTGAAGCTGAAGACCGCCGAGGCCAAGGAGCTTGCCACTACCGTCCCTGAGACCGAGACCTACAAGGCCACCATCGAGACCTTCAAGCCCAGCGTCCCTGCCCCCGCCGCTAAGAAGGAGGAGGACAAGCCCGTTGAGGCCGCTGCTCCCGCCGCTGAGACCCCCGCTGTCGTTGAGCCCGTCGCCGACCCTGCTTCCACCGAGACTCCCGCCACTGAGGAGGCTGTCAAGGAGGAGAAGAAGGAGCGCCGCTCTGCCAGCCGCAAGCGTGGCAGCATCTTCGGCAACCTGCTCGGCAAGAAGGAGGAGAAGTCCGCTGAGGCCACCTCTCCCACTGCGGAGACTCCCGCTGTCGAGACTCCCGTTGTCGCCGCCGAGCCCGCCGCCGAGCCTGCTGCTCCTGCCGCCGCTGAGGCCACCCCCGCCACTGAGACTGCTGCTGTCGAGGCTCCCGTCGAGGAGAAGCCCGCTCCCCCCACCAAGCGCAACAGCATCTTCGGTGTCTTCGGCAAGAAGGAGAAGAAGGCCGCCGAGGCTGAGGCTCCTGCCACCCCTGCCAAGGAGACTGAGGTCGCCCCCGTGGCCCAGGATGCTCCCGTCATCCCCCAGGTCGAGACCACTACTCCCCTCGCCGTCGAGGTTGCCAACCCCGCCACCGTGCCCACCGAGACCACCGAGGTTGCTCCCGCCACTGTCGCTGAGCCCAAGAAGGAGGCCAAGGCCGAGAAGCGCAAGTCTTCCCTTCCCTTCGCCTTCGGCAAGAAGGAGAAGTCCCCCGTCACCTCTGACGAGGAGGGTGAGAAGCCCGAGAAGACCGGTCCCTTCTCCAAGCTCCGCGCCACCATCAAGGGCCGTGGCAAGTCCCCCGTCGGCGAGAAGAAGCCCCTCGACAAGACCGCCGAGGAGAAGACCGAGACCTCTGAGGCTCCCGCCGCCGAGGCCGCTGCGTCCACCTCCGAGGCCCCCAAGCTCCCCGAGGAGCCCGTCAACAAGCCTGAGCCCGTTGCCGGCGCCACCCCCGCCGTCACTGCTGCCGCTTAGAGTGCTCGCTTCAGCATGCCGCTTCGGAGGTCGCGTACCTGACCGTGGCCCGACTTGTTTTCACGCATTGGTTCGACATCGCAAGAGCAACGACTCAACACATCACGCCAACGGTTTTGGTCGGGAATCGGATCTGCATTTCCAAGATACCCCGTCAAAATTGGTTCTCTGATACCCTTTCCTACTTTGTTTTATGCGTTCGCATCGGTGGGAGGCTAGAGGTCGGGCATCAGGCGACAGCCTGGTCTCGGCTTCGGCCCACCCACCATCACGCCAGGTCTGGCTTTATTTCGTTGTTTTGTTTTTGCCGTATCGACACCTGCCTTCGTGCTTTGATACCCCGTATACCCGTCGTTTCGAGACAATCATGAACACGAAAATCACAAAAAAAAATCAAAAAAACGAGAGGGTTCCCGTTTTTCGTCGAGGGCGGTCGGCTGCTTGGTTCAAGACTTTGGGACCGGTTGGGAAGACTCGGTCGGATTTCAGAGGTTGAGCATAGGGTGACGCCGTGGGCCGGGAAGGGAGGCTTTTCGGGTTGCGCCGGGCTGTCTGTGTCTGCCACTAGGGCGGGCGTCGGGTTTGGGGCATTCGCATAGTAATAATTAATAGAGCTCTTGCGTGTTGGCATTTACTTTTGGTCTGGCATCTTGTGACTTTTGCACCATGTGATATTTAATTTCGTCAAGCGGCTAGACTCGTAATTCACCTCTTGGTTGTACATCCGAATGGTGAGATGCGGAACAGTGACTGCTCCCAAACATCGGCCTGGCCTGGATGGCATCGAGGCCAAGTCGTCCAAAATGAGGGCCCTGTTCTTTGCTGTGTTCCTCCTGCCTGAGGTAGGGTGTGAAAGGAGGATCCAACGCAGGCGAGCCCTCGGTTTTCGAAACTAGAACAATCGCTGATGATGACGTTGCATCCGCACCCTCTAACCCGGGCAGTGAGATTTGATCTCGTCATCGTCGCCATCGCCTAAAGGCCAAGCATGAGGACCTGTCAACATCGAACGATGTCGGCGTGATGCGGCTCAGGCCACGATGTTGACGCTGCCAGCTGGCAAGTGTGCCGCTTCCGGCCGGCACTGGCAGCTGCGGTGACCGTGACTCCACTGGCCCGCACACCAAAGCAGGCTAGAGCTTACTGGAGCTCTGCCAGAGCTGAACCTGAACAACGACAGAGTCCAACCCACCAGCCAACGACGTCTCGTCATCCCCACGATCGTCACCACCAACGCCAAAATGAACAGCTTCCGCGCCAACAGGCTGGCCCTCCAGCGCGCCAATGCTCTCGCTCGAGCTGTATCACGGTACGAATAGCCCATTGGCATGAAGACGAACGCTCGCTCTAACAGTCACCAAGCCACAATGTAGCTCCCATCTCCGCCGCCCTCACAGCGCTCCCGACGACGACCCCTCTCCCGGCCCGACCCTTCCACACCACGCCTCAGGTCCTGAAGAAGTCCAAAGCCAAGAAGATGGTCGAGCAGGAAGACCACAACCCCTCCTCGACACGCGCCCCCGCCTCCGCCCCCGCCGCCGACCACGACGACGACCCCGACAGCGCCAGGCACCCCAAGCCCGACCCCGCCGACCCCCTCAACACGGACGACCTGACGTCCCGCTGGGCCGCCCTCGACACGCACTTCCGCGACGCGCTCCGCCGGCTCGCCACCGGCGGCCGCTTCAACCCGGACTCGATCGGCGCCCTCCCCGTCGCCCCCGACCCCAAGTCCCCCGAGCGCTTCCCCCTGCGCGAGCTCGCCCAGGTCGTCCCCAAGGGCGGCCGCACCGTCTCCCTCCTCGCCCACGACAGGGCCCACCTCAAGCCCATCTCCGACGCCGTCCAGGCGAGCCCCGACTTCAACCAGCAGCCGCAGGCCAGCCCGGACAACGACCTCGAGCTGCTGCTCAAGGTCGAGCCCGAGCGCAAGGAGGACCTCGTCGCCAAGGCCAAGGCCCTGACGCTGGCGTGGCGCGAGAGGGTGCGCCACGCGAGCGACCGCCGCAAGAAGGTCGTGGCCAAGTGGGCCATGCAGAAGGAGATCGGGCCGGACCTGCGCAAGAAGGTCGACGCGGAGGCGCAGAAGAAGCAGAACAAGGTCATGGAGGGGATCGACCAGGTCGAGAAGCAGACGCTGCAGAGGTTCAAGTAGGGAGGGTTTGGCCCCGTTGTAGGATCACGGACGAGGATACGCATGCTTGCTGCGGGATGTGCGAAAATAACGGAGTTTGATTCCCAGATGGTCGAGGCCCCTGGATGGTTGCCTTGAATAAATAGAGACTCCAGTTTTGATGTGCTGATGTACATGGCGCGCGCGTGTGTTCTATGACAGACGGTACAGTGAGGGGGAGGGCCTTCGCCCGTGGTGTTATACAGAGACGCCGCCCATCCCGGCCTAAGCCTGGGCCTTCTTCCCCTGCTGCCCGGCGCTGCCCTTCTTGGCGATGAGCTGCTTCACCTTGGCCTCGAAGCTCTCGACGTCCTTGTCCCGGTACGTCGCCTCCTTGAGGTGCGCGGCCCTCGCGACCTCGACGGGCTTCCTGCCCTCGCTGTACTGCGGCTTCTCGTACTCGCCCCGGACGGCGCGCTGCAGGATGACCTTCTGCACGGCCTCCTCGGCGGCCTCGATCTTGAAGTCGGGCTCGGACGCCACAAAGTGCGCCTTCTCCTCGAGCGTGTCGAAGAAGTGCATGCCGGCGTCCTCCCGCGCGAGCGCCTTGGCCGTCCACGCCGGCACGCCGCGGTAGCTCGGCTCGAAGGGCTTCGCGCCGCCCAGGACGCGCAGGTCCTGCATGACCGACTCGACCTTGGCGCGGTCGCCGTCGGCGGCGACGGCGGGACCGCAGCCCGTGAGCGACTCGAGCGTCACGGCGCCCGGCGTGAAGGCGACCTGCTCGCCGTGCACCCGCGCGTCGGCGTACGCCTGCTCCTCCGCCGTCGTGGGCACGAAGTACCGGTCCAGCGACCGCTGGTTCAGCTGGCCGTCGCCGTTGTCGATGTCCCGCTCGCCGCCCGCCCTGTCGCCGCGCCCACGCCCGCGCCCACCACGACCTCCCCTGCCGCCGCGCCCGCCGCGTCCGCCGCGCCCGC